>CABFVX010006143.1:6125-22786 GCA_902151425.1 Timema shepardi
GGTGGAGGCCTGGCATTCCCCACAATCACAAGATGTCTTGTCAGAGGTGAAGGAAGGGTTTGGTAATCAGATAAATCTGTCCCGGGACCGAGGATTGAACCCCGGCCGCCAGCACAGAAGTCTGACACCTTACCCCTAGACCACCAGGTCACCAACGAATACTGTAGTTCTGGGCACATTGGTGTGGTACGGTGGAGGATTCGCGTCGTCTGGACTGGACTGATATGCACTGGGCTGGCTCACTGAGCGTCTAGACGAGTCATAACGTTTTTATTAATTTACTTAGTTCACAAAATGGACTACCCTTCAAAGCGGGACAATTGTGTGTCCCATAGAAAATCTTGGGCACAGCGGGACACATTTCCCCAAAGTGGGACGGTCCCGCTCAAATTGGGACGTCGGGTCACGTTACTCATACAGCAAGTTCACTTGAAATTACTTAATATAATGTTTAGTTTGTGTGACTGGTTTAAAAATGTGAATCACCCTAATGAACAGAACATAATTTGTAATCAAGACTATTTTCCCGGTGTTTCAGTTGATCTCAAAGAGCATCACCTCCTGAGGTTAGCCCGAGTTTCAGACAAGTTTTGGACCCTGGCGGCAGATTGAACTCTGCCATGGCGTGGAACGGTTTGGCTGGGGGTTTGGGGGGCGATCGAAGTCGGGCCGAGTCCACAGTTGGGAGCTTTTAGGGGTAGGGGGTGGGTGGGACAGCGCATGCGCCAACCACCACCCCCTTGTCTGCCTTGCCCTTGTCTGCTCCACGAGCGTCAGGGAGGGAAAAAAACCCCTTTAACACCACCATTTACAAAAGTGCTAGTTATTCTACACTGGTGTGTCGGAGAAATTCGGTTCCAATAATATTTACCCCCTTTTTCATTTCCACCTCTATCTAAACATAATATAGTTGTTAAAGGGCATTTAACAATAAAACATTGTATTTGATTCAAATAAAACAGTCTGGCGAGTGCAATCTTAGGAATATTTATCTTTACTCTCCTAGATATCATATTCTGAAAATTGAAAAATGACACCTGGACACGGGAATCGAACCCGGGACCAGGTGTCATTTTTCAATTTTCAGAATATGATATTTAGATGGAGTAATCTTGACTAAAATGCATAAATAATAGCTTTGGCTTTTTGATTCATTTACTCTCCTACAAATGCCAGGCCTCCACCGTGGGTCGGATTCCACGTTAAACTGTAGGTCCTCCATTTCATCTCACAATCACCCTACCATTATACATTAGTGTAAGTGTGTATAACCCGAACGGGTAGTAAGACGCGGTAATGATGATAATAATAATACTCTCCTAAATTTTATATATATAATTACAAAGAAGGAAACTCTTTGTCAATGAAAATGGTTTATTCAAATTAATCAATGTTTATAAATGGGGTTCTGACTTAGATTATCCAAAAAGTGATCAAAAAAGTGGAGTAAAGTAAGTAAAATCCCTAAACCTCTAAACATTGTCTACAAATTTGCAACAAAAAAACTAATAATTTAAATAAAACCTAATTCGGAACTAAAAAAAATTATATATATATATATATAAACCAAAACTTTAATTTATTTTCTTATACACGAGGGGGGGACGTTACGTCACGTTAGGCAAACCTTGTTTAAACTGTACCAAGGATATGTCAGTTTTATTTTCATTTAAAAAGTTTTTCATCTTATCCCACTATGCTCATAATGGATATTCAGGAATTGTTGATTTTAACATATTAAGAATATTAAATTTTTTGTTTGTACTGGAGCAATATTTTATTTATGTTAGCCCAAATAAAGTTTTTCCATAAAAAAAAATGCATAAAACATGTCCTTTTCTCGCGTCCCCTTCCATCCCACCTCAAAGGCCGTGGGATAGATGTTGTGTCTGTCCAAAATGTAGGCTAGTTCATAAGTAATATGCTGATATAATCAGTCGGTTCAGAAAGTGCACGTTAATACTTTAATAAATGAAATTACAATGATAGGGAAAAGTACTAAACTATGGTTCTGAATCTGTTCCGGAATCAATCCGTAGATATTTTGGTTAAAAGTCCAGGACAATGGAAACACATTTTAAATAACGTAAAACTAGAAGATATAAGATACCAATGACGTACATTTATGAATATCATCATCTAGTATTTTCAGGCACAATGTAAACAGATAATTTGCTCATCTAAAAAAAAAAAGTAAAGTAGGGCTAACTAAATGTGTTTGTGCTTATCAATATCTACTGTTCCAAGACGTCATACAACTACATTCGTAGACATAATTATGGTTTATGTATAATCTTGTTTGGCCCATCTTCTATTTTAGAGTTGGGTTTTAGAAAGTTTTTGAGAAAAATATTTTTTAGTATTTTAACTTCAATGTTAATAGATTACCATTAGTTTATACATTTTTGCCTCTATACTTTTGGGTTCCCTGCCATTATATACAACATAAATATAAATAAATTGGTTTAAGAACTATATAATTGCGCAGCGAGACAAAGCTAATGATATAGGCTACTAAAACCGCATTAAACCTAGCTCTTTCCACCCTGTTATGTAAGATTAGATCATATAAGGGGCTTACGTATCTTTGGGAACGTGGAATGAACTCCAAGCTTGTCTAGTCTATCGATGACGGATAGAAGCTGGGGTTTGAATCCTGATTGTATGAATTTAGGGTGTATTTTCCTAAATATTTCCCACTTACATCGCGCAAGTGAGGGTATACTTATTCTTAATTTTACATTCATCATCCTTACCCCTTTAGTGTAATTTAATGTGAGTATCATAAATGGGTAGTAAGATGTGGTGCAATAAAAGTTACTAAAACGTTATGCTATCTTTCAAGTCCTATTTTTATATAAATAATCTTAATATGACGGCTAGAAACGCTACCAGAACAACTTTCACGTATTCATATGAAAATTCATATGATATACAGTTGTCACTTTTAATAGATATTATCAATAACTATAAAAAGGGGTAAGGTGTCAGACTTCTGTGCTGGCGGCCGGGGTTCAATCCTCTGTCGTGGCAAAGATTTATCTGATTACCAAACCCTTCCTTCACATTTGACAAGAAATCTTGTGAATGTGTGGAGTGCCAGGCCTCCACCATGGTTCGGATTCCACGTTAAACTGTAGGTCCTCCTTTTCATCTCACAATCACCCTACCATTACACATTAGCGTAAGTGCGTATAACCCGAACGGGTAGTAAGACGCGGTGCTAATAATAATAATAATAATAATAACTATAAAATTACACAAATAAATTAAAAGTTTGTTCACAAAAAAAGAGTATATTTTATAAAGGCCTTTTCTAAGAAAATTGGATTGTAAAATGATTTCTGTGACTTGGTGCGTTCTTACCATCCTAACTTAAAGAGTTGCTTTCAGCTCTCAAAATGTGAGACGAGTTGTGGCGCCTGTTTTTTTTTTCTTTTCCTTTTATCCTCTTTTTCCTCTTCTTCACTTCTTCCCTCGCCAACCGGTCTACCAGACATTACTCTCGAGTTGAGGTGTCTTGTGAGAAAGAAATATTTATCAGTTTGTCAGCCGACGTATCACTAGGGGGTATTCAAGGACTACGTGCTCGGGCTGGCCAATCTTTCGCCGGTGGTTCGGTCGCAGCGTCCATGGGAACTAGTCGAACCAATCACACCGCGCTACTCGCTAGGTATCGACAACAAAACATATTAGGAGCCGTCCTTAAATTTGTTCATGATTTTTTACCCTCACACTCCCACACGAAAGGGATCATAAGATTCTACGTCATGTCGTCGTCCCTCTATTTTACATTGTAATTTTTTTACTAGTTTTTAAATTAGGTTATTTTAATCGTTTAATTATTATTATTATTTAGCACCACGTCTTACTACCCGTTCAGGTTATACGCACTTACGCTCATGTGTAATGGTAGGGTGATTGTGAGATGAAATGGAGGACCTACAGTTTAACGTGGGATCCGAACCACGGTGGAGGCCTGGCATTCCCCACATTCACAAGATGTCTTGTCAGAGGTGAAGTAAGGGTTTGGTAATCAGATAAATCTGTGCCGGGACCGAGGATTGAACCCCGGCCGCCAGCATAGAAGTCTGACACTTTACCCCTAGACCGTCAGGTCACCTACATTCGTTTAGTTATTTTTAGACATTAGAAATGGTAAATAAAACGAGTGATATGAAATTTTTAGAATACTTAATTTCGGTAAAATAGGTATAACAATCATAATTAAATTAAATATAAATTAAATTTTAATAATAACATATTTAAGTTATTTTTAACCAATTTTTTTAGAATTTGCCTTACTTTGAACATTGATTTTTAAAAAAACCTACGAAAGCTGGATTCTTCAAACCCCCCCCCCCCTTCTCCACACTCGTAGGTTAAATTATTTAGAAAATACTGAACCTCCCCCACCCCCCAAAAACCCTTATGGCCCCGTATTTACTAGGCTTCATGTAGTTAGGAGTGATGTTTAAGGTGGGATGGACCTTAAGGTATGTATTTTAACAGTTTTTATTACAAAAAATCATTTATTTCAAAAAATTAAATAAAAAATCTCTTCACAGATTCATACATTTATTTTACTTTTCTACACATACAAGAGTTTATGAATGTATGTCATGAGCATTGCGTAATTTGACCAGAACTTTTTTCTTTATTTAAAATGTTTTTCGTTAAGTTCCTTTGACTCTAATGTCACATATTCAATAATAATTGAGAGTGAAATGCGTGGAAAAATAAATTAAATGCATCTACTGAAGTAAATTTTGTCCAAAAAAGGTGTTAGTCCAATAAATAAATATATATTTCGTGCTCCCTGTCATCCCACCTAAAGTACAAATGCATGCACATAAGATATAGTGTACACGTAGTCTTAGATTATCAAGGGATTTCACCGCCTTTCAAACTAAAGTAAAACCAAATATCTTGGGTTTTAAATTAATTTAAGGGAAATGGTTTTTATATATAATCATAAGCTTAACACATAAGATGAATGGTTTCAAAATATACTTTAAACACTAAATCTTTAGATACACAATACATTCTATGGAAGAATTTCTATTTTTGTTGTTTGCATTAACTGTTCCTAAAAAATAATCTATTACAGTGTGAACACGCTTAGGTAATTTGATAGTATCTGATTACCTGATTGCTGCCTTCACTACTTCAATACACGTTTCTCTATTGAATTTATAAGAAGTAGGCCTTGTTGTAGGGAATGTTTAGAGGTTTTTTTTTTCTCTTGGTTTACGTTTTACTACCTGTACGGTATATACCTAATCTAGTACTCATGTCCTAGGGATGTAAAAGGAAGGAATTAGTAGGCCTGTGCGAATACAAATGGCTTATCTATATGCCAAGTTATATGCATTCTTTAATTGAATACAATAAAATAATCAAGACCTTATAAACTGTAATTAGACAATACATATATAATTGATTAATATTACATGTGTATCAGGGATATACAACCACAAACAAAATAACAAAACAAAACTAACAAAATAATTTAATATTACGAAAGTCACATATTTCTGTGGGTAAGTCAGATATTGAAAGATTATCTTTTAAAATAAGGTGTAAATATGCCTCATGATTAAACTGAAATGTTATGAGTAAATTATTGATTAGTCTATATATTAGTATATATTTATCACCACGTCTTACTACCCGTTCGGGTTATACGCTTTAAGTACTAATTACTTTAATGGATTAGGAATTGGGAAGGTTGAATTAGAGGAAGTGAACCCGCATTTGCGAGGAGGGAGAGTGGAAAACCATTTAGGAAAAACCACCCCCAGTTCACCCGACCGAGATTCGAACCTCGATCTCCCCGTCCTCAACAGTCGAGCACAACATGACTAGCGCGTTAGCCAACTACGCCACCGAGGCGGGCTATATATTAGTGTTTTAGTTTATAAAAAAATGAATTATTTAAAAGTTTGAATATAAGATTTGAATTAAATTCAATTGAATCCGAATTTAGAATTATTTGAAATTTCTATGTTTAATCTGATTAGACTTTCTTCAAATATTAAGTTTCAGCGTTTCGAATTGAATGCAAATATTAGTTAGATTATTATTCGGAATTTGAAATTTCAAAGCTTCACACAAGCTTAGAATACAGAGGAAGAGCCAATTTATGAAAACTTATCTCTCTACACTTGGCTGAGATTTGAACCCAGGCTTTCACGTCACCGAAAAACTAGACAAGACCAAAATCGCCCTTATCCTCGTGCTCATAGTTACAGGTTAGTTGAAGGGTTATTTTATCTCCGCATCTTTTTACCCGTTCAGTTTATGCACATTTAATCACGCTAATGAAGTAAAGTAAGGTAAAATTTAGATGAAAAATACCAGCATTTGTTTGGAAGAATAGTTGGAAAATATTTAGGAAAAAAAATAACCCTCAATACACCCGGCTGGGTATCGAACTTCGACCTCCCTGCCACCATAAAACTAGAGTAAATGAGCCTGACATAAAGTCTGGTCAGCGTAGGAATTGTTTATGAAAGGCCCTTTTCCCTACCAGAAAGCTACTTTATAGTAGGATATTGGTAGGGAAAAAGACCTTTCAGAGAGTAATTCCTACCGTGAATAGAATATAGCTTACCCACCGATGTGGATAATTTGGAGTTGGCCTGAATGACAAAACATAAAGAGGGTTGGTTGTGGTACACTTTAATTATAAGTTATAGCACAATAGCTAATAGCAACCTCATTATAGGCCCATAATTTTAAATAAAGAGGATATCTCATAGCAAATACAATCACATCAATGTGGAAAGAGTATTGGAAAATTAAGTGTGATAAAGCACGCCCGTTTTGCCTGGCTGGAAGATTTGAACCTTTACCTCCCGATAATTGACTATCAAGAGCTGTTAGAGCTTAACACCTTGGACGACGTGAACATTGGTGTTGGAAACACTTGTTGAAACTATTTCATACATAACTCAAAAGAAGTAGAGGGGTAAAATGAAGGAATTGAATCATCCGATAAATCAAACACACTCAAGTATTTGTTCAGGGGCGATATTAATTCATGGTTATAGGCTTCAATATATTTTATTACATTTTATATAAAAGTTTAAACTTATTTCATCCCTAATACATACAGTAAATATATATTAGCTGTGGAATGTCAATAGTTTTAACTTAACTAAAGCACTTGTTCTTATTTTATGTTGTTTTGCTGTCCTAAAAGTACCACACTTGACTCATCTGGTGAAATTTTGCGATTGAATTGGTTTCTTATTTTTTCGACCAAAGCCTTTAGCGCCCTTGATATCACGGCTGACTACCAGTAAACATAAGTGACCAAGACAATATCAAACTCCGGTTTGGTAAAGTTTTCCTTGGCCGAACTAATCTGATTTCGTCCAATGATCGGAGAATTGTGCGCCAGTTTAAAAACAGCATGATATATTGAAACGAGCAGCTTACACTTTCATTTCAATTGAAGATGGACAGTTGTTTATATCAATACGATGGACAGCAAATTGGTTTAAAAACATGATATAAAATAGCGTTTGTTATTATTATTATTATTATTATTAGCACCGCGTCTTACTACTCGTTCGGGTTATACGCACTTGCGCTAATGTGTAATGGTAGCGTGATTGTGAGATGAAATGGAGGACCTATAGTTTAACGTGGAGTCCGAACCACGGTGGAGGCCTGGTATTCCCCACATTCACAAGATGTCCTGTCAGAGGTGAAGGAAGGGTTTGATAATCAGATAAATCTGTGCCTAAACCGAAGATTGAACCCCGGCCGCCAGCACAGAAGTCTGACACCTTACCCCTAGACCGCCAGGTCACCGAACCACATATTCTTTACCTATACAGTTGTAAAAGTATACAACTAATATTTTGTTTATATATATATATATATTGTGTGTGTGATAGGTACTCAAACTTTTAGCTATGAATAAAAAGAAAGAGGTCGTGGTTTGATCTGTCCCTCTCTATACATACAAATTTCTTGGTTTATAAAGAGACTTTGTGAAAAGAAACACATAGTGGACATTATATACTACGGCATATAGTAAGTTTTCTCATTGTATTCGAGACGCGCAAAGCTAATATTTTATGTATACATCTAAACAGACTTTTGTTAATACACTAATTTACATACATGCACAATAATAATTTGTAAATACATTTTTATACATACGTGCTTATTTGTCAAGCTATGTTATATAAATACTAGGCCTGGTTATAATTAACTGTATAGTTAAGTTAATTTAATAATCAAATGAATCATCGGTTTGCAGTATATGAAGGTTTGCATATATTTTTAATCTACCACCTGTTATATCATACACACCCTAAATGATATCTTTGTTAACGCAACTCAGCTCAACAATAGGTTTTACTCTTCGTCTTGGCCATAACCGCTTGGTCTACAACATTCGATACCAAGATTTAACCAATTAAACCACAAAATTTAACTTAATGAAATGAAGCCATTGTGGAATCGTGGTAACCCTAATTCGTGTGCACGCAGATTTTGTGAAATATTCACTTAGTGTGATTTCGTAGTAAAGGAGAGATCAGGTTTCAAATTCAGGCTGGGTGTACTGAAGGTGGGTTTTCCCCCGAACACCATAGTTTCCCACTCTCCCTCCACGTGAATTCGGATACGTTTACTTTACTCTAGTCCTTATCTTTCTAATTTATTACGAATGGATAGTGAGGTATGATAAAAAACATCTTTTTACGGTGATAAGTCAGAACATATTAACATATCCTTTAGCTATCAATGTTGACAAAATCTGATTATAATTGTATTGGCATTGATACGATCTATTTAAAGTGGGGTGACCTGGTGGTCTAGGGGTAAGGTGTCAGACTTTTATGCTGGTGGCCAGGGTTCAATCCTCGGTCCCGGTACAGATTTATCTGATTACCAAACCCTTCCTTCACCTCTGACAAGACATCTTGTGAATGTGGGGAATGCCAGGCCTCCACCGTGGTTCGGATTCCACGTTAAACTGTAGGTCCTCCATTTCATCTCACAATCACCCTACCATTACACATTGGAATAAGTGCGTATAACCCGAACGGGTAGTAAGACGTGGTGCTAATAATAATAATAATAATAATAATAATAATAATTAAAGTGAGAGTTAAAGATTATATTAATATTATTAGAGTAGCTTTTATAAGTTTCCTTCCTAAGGTGAGAACATATATTTGGGTTTGATTTTAGCTTTATGCGAATTTAAAATACCTGATAATAAATATACATTAATAATAAATAAATAAATGGTGTTACATATGCACTATCTAAAGCAACCCCCAATATACACCAAATATGCAAAATCAACATTGATTATTCTGCATCCCATTCACCTATCCGATAGATTAAGACAACCTATAGTTCTATATAAACCATCAATATAAGTGTTCATGTGCATAGCTGTTTTGGTTTGATTATATTGAACTAAATATATTTAAATCATTTTATGAAAACGGTGGTGCAAGATGATCTAATGAGTCTGCCAACATGAAGGTGACTCACCAATTTGAATAAAAACCCCTTTTGGAGCCGGTAGGGATTAAACCCTATCCCTCTGTGTGGAGAGTAAAGTAAAGAGGGCAGTGTGTTAATCCATTCAAGCAACCCTTTAAATACCACTGGCTTAAATCATCCAAAGGGATATGAAATGGAGACTCTATTTTAAATAAATTGATCCGTCATTCAACCAAAGAAAGGATATGAAAAAAGCATAATGCAATGAAGCATAGTCATTATCTAACACATAACTTCCCCAGTTCAATATCAAGCATGCAAGCTTGATTCAGACCGTATTCGAATGAGCTCATCCTATCAACAATGACCCTCTTTGATGAAAGGCACTGGAGCATACCTACATCTCAACTCTTATCGACGCCTTTGAGCTCTGTTGATACAGATTCATTTCAGACTAGTATTGGACCTCGGGACATTTAATTACTGGTTGTGATGTAACTGAAGGATATTGATCGAATCTACTGATGAATTTTGTGTTTCACTCCACGTTTTTTGAGAACACGTAGCTTCGTATGTGTGGTGCTTGATGTCTTCAGTCAAATACCAACACGAGCGTCAGAAGAGCCCCTGAAAAATACGTTCTTTCCACATGCGTGAGTACTAAACTTGGAACTATAATAAAACCTATTACACAATTAAAAAACTTAGACTTATATACATAAAGTTTTTACTCTGACAAACACTCTATGTACACAATACTTTTATATGACTTTATAATATTTGAGCTTTCAGTCAATAAAAGCAAGATTGTGTGATTTAATATAACATGTAGTGGCCTAATGACATCACGAATTTATAACTCTATGATACCACTGACCTACTATGCATATTTAATCATAATCTGCATTTGCTTGTCGCATTATCTGCATTGCTGGATTATTTTATAATAATATGTTTGGGCGACAGGTAGTTAGGGGGTCCTACCAACAAGTTACTACTATACATCAAATAAATATCTGATCAATTAATTCTTGTTTATTTATTATTATATACTATTATTATTATTATTTAGCACCGCGTCTTACTACCCGTTCAGGTTATACGCTTTAAGTACTAATTACTCTAATGTATTAGGAATTGGGAGGGTTGAATTGGAGGAAGTGAACCCGCATTTGCGTGGAGGGAGAGTGGAAAACCATTTAGGAAAAACCACCCCCAGTTCACCCGACCGAGATTCGAACCTCGATCTCCCCGTACTCAGTAGTCGAGCTCAACACGACTAGCGCGTTAGCCAACTACGCCATCGAGGCGGGTTGTTTATTTATTAATTTCTTTCTAGTTTTAATAGTAATACTGTTAAGGACGCAGTCTAAAATGCAGAGTAGGCCTACGTATCACAGCATTGCCATTTCTGACTGCTAATAACGCTGTGTACATGCACAGAGCCTGTCGCACTTCTACTCTTAATGACCATTAAGACGTAGTGAGGGAGTGACCTTCCTGATTGGAGTCATGGGGGTGATTACTGAAGTCAGGCTCGCCAGCTCCTCAAACCGGGCCCGGTACCAGGGCTAGAGCACGGGGCCCCCCTCAATTTGTTCTACTTTACCTCGGTGGCGGCGAAACCTTATTTGTCTAGGGGGAGTGGGGTAAATTAGTTTTAACAAATAAAGAAGGGTTTTGCGGAGCTTTGACCCCAAAGCTAAAGGAAGGGGCTTGGGTTTCCTAGGCGAATGTTAGAAAATATGAATCTACCAGAAGATATTTGGGGTGGCCCTCATCTGAATAATTTTTTAAACATTTTACTTCTCTATAAACTATTTGGAGTAGTCCTTATCAATTTTTTTCAATTAAAATATCCCTATAAGCTATTTAGAATGGTTTTTGTCTGGAATCTTTTGGTATATTGGATTTATATTATATAAGCTATTTGAAGTGGTCTTCTCCCAGCAGATTTTTGAAAACTGGCTTGGCTCAATGAAGAAATTAACGGTAAACTACCTCACTCCTCATTTCCCTAGCACGCCTTTTCATTGTTGCCTAGGCTTTGCAGCTGACGGTTGAACTGTTGAGGATCCAACCAACCTTTATGTTGAGTACTATGCATACATTATGAAATTTACTATGTATCCAAAAATTCATAGTTCATAACGTGACTTGTGATTGACGTGTTATTAGCTCAAAGCTTTTATTTCTGCTAACAAAATAAACACAAGTACAGGTTTAGTTTTGTAAATTTACGGAATTATTGAGTGTTTTGTAAACAGTCTTTATAAGAGTGTAAATATGGTGGTGCTGTTAACATTGAACAAATAAATGAATATACATATATTATATGTAGAAATAACTTGATGGTGTTCTACGGGATGTATTTTTATATTTCACTGACAGCTTCGTTTCCAAAATATTGAGGCATCAATAATAAATTAGTTTGTTTTGGGAAATTTTCCAGTCGACATAATTTATTTTGAAACATTATGTACATATAAGCTTTCTATTTAAATTGCTATAAAATTATGAGTTATAGTTTTAATTTATAGTTCAAAGACGATCTAATTAGTTTTAAGTAATTTTCAAAAATATTTAGTCCTTGTAAAACATATGCACTACATTTTCTCACCTCCAAAGTAGTCTTGTTAAGTCATAACACTAACATAAGCCATTATTAATAAAATAGTGATGAATTATGAAGTCTTCTACCTATTGAAGTATTTTACTTATATTTTGCTATTATTGCTAGGTGTTCTGTCTTATGACAGGTCCATTTCTTTTGTCAGTAAACTCAGAACGCAAATGCACCCTGTCCTCTGCCTCCTTCAGCTCCTGAAATTTTCTTTTTTTTCCTACAAGTCATATAATATTTGAATCCTCCTTCCTAAGTTCCTCTTTCCCTCAACCTTTCCTACTATGACGTCGTGCAGAAGACAGTTTCTCCTAAGAATGTGTCCGATCCAGTTAGTTTTGTACCAACGAATCACACCCAAAATGTTTCTCTTCTCACCCACTATTCTTAGACTTCTTCATTTGTCACCCTGTCTGTCCACCTGATCTTCTCAAGTCCTTTCCAGCGACCTCATTTCTTTTGTTCATTTGGAATTCTTTGTCAGCAGACTTCCAAGGTGCTTAAAATATTGTTTTTCCAACTCCTGGTTTCTAATTTTGATTTTCAGCAGCTCTTAATTTTTTTAAATCACTATCACTTTCGACTTTTTAGTTTTGATCTCTGTTCCATTTCTTCTTCCTATCTTCATCAGCTGGTCCATTGCGATATCTCAAAACTTGGACCAAATAAAATAACTTCCTTCATGTTATTCTAAATAGAATAATAATAATATTTAGCACCACGTCTTACTACCCGTTCGGGTTATACGCCTTAAGTACTAATTAGCCTAATGGATTAGGAATTGGGAAGGTTGAATTAGAGGAAGTGAACCCGCATTTGCGTGGAAGGAGAGTGGAAAACCATTTAGGAAAAACCGCCCCCAGTTCACCCGACCGAGATTCGAACCTCGATCTCCCCGTCCTTGGCAGTCGAGCTCAACATGACAAGCGCGTTAGCCAACTACGCCACCGAGGCGGGTTTCTAAATAGAATAAGATAGGTTTTTTCTGAAGTTATATTAAGGCAACCAAAAATTATTTTAACCATACGAATACCAAACGTGGTCACAATTACTTAAAATATATTTTATCACCAAAGTTTCGGCCCATCATAGTATAGTGAAACACTTTTATTAGTGACATGTTAATTTATGTATGCATACAAATATATCGATTTATATTATATACGCTTTTATCAAATGTGTTTGTATTGACCGCCAAACATGGTAAACAGATTATTTTAAAATTGTTGGAATTTGGCAATTGATTGGCACATTCATGGTTCAGAATCGCTTTAGATGTTACGTGATAGATTCAGATTTCTTTAATATCATGTCGCACTTCTTAAGTTTGGCCATTTCTATTGAGAGTATCTTGATTACGTGTGTTCCCTTTCAATTAAATACCATGCGTATAACCTGAACAGGTAATAAATAAGACGTGGTGCTAAAAATTAAATTAATCTCCAAATATTTTTACTTAGTATCTTTCCCTATGTGGACAACTTTGGCTTGGTATCGACTAGAGTAAACAAATCTTAAAAGTTTATTATGTTTGCAAAAACGGTTTTATAAATTAATTTATATATGCTTTAAATCACTTTCCTTTGAAAAATATAATCCTGCTAAGTGCTACCAGACTTCTTTTTTTAATTCATTTATATAGGTGTTCTTCGATGCTTTTTGACCAACAAAGTTTTGGACACCTTTGGCATGGTTATTTTGATACACCTTAACAAATTCATCACAAAGTATATATAAAATATGTTCTAGGGAGTATTATGTGTTTTTCGGGCTTAGTTAAAATAATAATTATTTAAAAAAACTTTTCATGCCTATAGGCTTTTTGAAAACTTTGTTTTGATAAAAAAAAATCCTACAGTGTGCCATTAATTAAGTAAATTTGACGATTTGTAAAAGTGTAGCTCACGGGTTTATGTTTTTAATGCATTTCTCTTATTATTATTATTTGCTAAAAAAAAAACTAGCGCTATGTATAGTAATACTACTAATAATACTAATAATATTAATAATATTAATAAGAATGAAAAAGAGTCACTAGCTAAAAAAAAATTGTCCTAGTAATACCCTAAGTTGGATTGGCACATTTTTTCATATCACCGCGTCTTACTACCTTGTCAGGCTTTAAGTAAAGTAACCCCGTGGCTTCTTTGGTGCTGACTGACAGTTCACAGCTGAAAGCTGACAGTCAACATTCAGGTATATACCTACATTTTGACTATCAGAAGTGACAGCTGCTAAACACAAATTTTTGCAGATCATGTGGCTCGGCGTAGGAATACATAATTTGGTTCGGTAACTTTTCAAAGCCGTCAGCTGTGAGCTGTCACTCAGCACCAAAGAAGCCATGGGGCTACTGTATATATTATAACTTCTCTGGATAGGAGTGAGCAGGGAAACATTTCAGAGGTAATGTACCCTCATATGCGTGGAAGGAGATTGTGTAACAATTTAGGTAAAGCCACCCTCAATAGAACCGACTGAGATTCAAATTACGATCTCCCCGTCTTTAGCAGGCCAATATAACACCAGTGTGTCGCCTTAAACCGTTCGGCCACTGAATCGGGTGGCTGGCCCCTGTGAACTAATAAATTACCATTTATAAATGGATATTAAATTTGATCCAAATGTCGTTCTGCAAGATTATTTGATTGATATGTCTCAAATTCTACTCTGATTGAGATATATCATTTGTTTACTAGCTCTAATCAGATTTAAATAAAAATATGTATTATACATACTGTTTATTTAGCACCACGTCTTACTAACTGTTCAGGGTGACCTGGCGGTCTAGGGGTAAGGTGTCAGACTTCTATGCTGGCGGCCGGGGTTCAATCCTCGGTCCCGGCAAAGATTTATCTGATTACCAAACCCTTCCTTCACCTCTGACAAGACATCTTGTGAATGTGGGGAATGCCAGGNCCTTCACCTCTGACAAGACATCTTGTGAATGTGGGGAATGCCAGGCCCTCCACCGTGGTTCGGATTCCACGTTAAACTGTAGGTCCACCATATCATCTCACAATCACCCTACCATTACACATTAGCGTAAGTGCGTATAACCCGAACGGGTAGTAAAACACGGTGCTAGTAATAATAATAATAATAATAACTGTTCAGGTTATATGCATATGTACCAATTACGCTAGTGAGTTAGAGATGAGGAAGGGTGAATTTAAATAAAATGTACCCATATTTGCATGGAGAGAGATTGGAAAAAATGAGGTAAAACCTCATTACACCCAACTGGGATTCAAACACCTATCTTCCTGTCATTGGCTGTCTAGTTTATTGCATTAGTGATGCTTTAGACCATATGGCCACTGAAGCAGGGAAGGGAAAGTATAGTGATCGTCAAAAAAATTCAAACTCGAGATTTGAACGAATGTCGACGTTTCATGACCCCCCAAATCTGAAAAAGTAGTTTTTGAATTTCCGTCTATCTGTCAGGACCTCCGACTAGAGCCTAAAATATTTTACCGATTGGGCTTAAACATGGTATCGAGGGTTTTCATAGGGTTGTCCCGAGGTGTTTTTGGAATTGAATATCTAACCCTAAAATTAAGGGTAGTTTACTAAAGAGTGAAAAGAGAAAAAGTCTATTTTATCAAAATCAGCTCGATTTTGATTAAATTTAATTTCAAAACATTTATAAATATTTCTAACAAAATGACAACTCTCCATATTTCGGCAAAATGACTAATGGCTACGATCTGATGAGTAAATTCTCATTTTTTAAATCATATTTCCTAAACTATTTGAGATATGAAATTACTTATAATTGCATATATATAGATCTATTTTATAATACAAACATTTTACTCGAAACATATTTTTATAAAACCAATAAAATTCAAGCTTTACGCAAATATATTTATTTTTTAACTTTTCCAACATTAAAGGTGAAAGTTTTGCGACTGTAAAAAAAATCTATTCTGAAATGTTGCTGGATGTCAACGTCTTATGACCCCCCCTAACCCTAAAAAGGGGTCTTTGCAATGCCGTATATTTGCGTGTCTTTTTAACCCCAAAATTAAGAGTAATTTAATAAAAAGCAAAAAGATAAAAATTCGATTCTCTCAAAATTGGGTCTCACGATTTTGGTTAAAATTCGTATCTAGACGATGATTAAGATTATAAATAAACTGGATATTTTCATTCTCCCATGAAAATGACTATTAGGGTACTTTATAGAAGAGGACATTTCTGTATCTCCGCAAATATTTGTGATACTAAATAACTTATCATTGCAAAATTGTAGGTAGTACTATTAAAAATTTAAAAAAAACCTTTATACGAAATATATTTTTATAAAACCAATAGTTTCTGAGATATTGGCAAATATATCAATACAATTGTGTGAGCTATAGTTGTGAAGAGATACTACTTAAATTTGGACGCAATAATTCTCTAATTCCATAGAGTAAGAAAATAAGTAAATCTTTCAAGAAGTTGCTGTTTTTACTTTAACCTCTTAGGGGAAATGTTTGTACAGCCTATGGGCGAATCCAGGATTTTCATGAGGTGGGGGGAGGGACGCGGGTTCTCCCATTGGGATTGG
>CABFVX010006143.1:29448-42889 GCA_902151425.1 Timema shepardi
AGAGGGGGGGGGGGGGGGGGGGGGGGGGGGGAAGGAGTGGGGAAGCCTTGGGCCCTCCCGATTTTTGGGCTGGCTGAAACTATTTTAAGGCCTCTTTCAATATGTTCCATGTTCATTCAAAACACAACGTATTATTTAATACAAATTATATTGTACCTACTTTCCGTTTTAAGAAAGAAATTGAATGTTAACGTAATTTATACTATAAGTCTATCGTATTGTGCCACTGCTGTTACGACACAAAACAAAATAAATTTGGTTAAGGTCAAGTCTGTTTTTTTATAATTAGGCTTATTTCTTTATCACATTGCTGTTGTGGTTAGAAAACCCC
Source organism: Timema shepardi (assembly GCA_902151425.1). Classification (NCBI taxonomy): domain Eukaryota; kingdom Metazoa; phylum Arthropoda; class Insecta; order Phasmatodea; family Timematidae; genus Timema; species Timema shepardi. The sequence continues at coordinate 29,780 of CABFVX010006143.1, forward strand.
TGGAAGGGAGGTATCTCACCGTTACAAACTCTACTAAAGCTACTCTAATATATTCATACGCCCATTCATATGGTATATAGAGCGTCACTTTGATATATATATTAGCAATACCAATAAAATATGAATTATTATCTCAAAAACTATATATTTTATAAATCACCCTTTCTTAAATTTTTCTAATATATATAAGTGACATAGAATACTTCAAAAAGTGTTAACTATACAAACAGCTTCTATAATCACCCATGGCTTACAATTTACCCAGATGGGGAGCTTTGTAACCCCCCTTCGGCGGAAACCCCTCCCTACCTCTAATATAGCCTATTAGGATTCGACCCCCGACATTCCCGTCAATGGCAACCAAATGCATTGAATGTCAACGCTTACGCGGGTAAGAAATTATATAGAAATATTTATTTGACGAAATAGTTAAGATATATATCTACCCTACGATAAAATATTGAGAGGGCACAAATAAACAACCTCATTGTAAGACTACCCGAATTTTCTGTTGGGAAACTCATTTATTAACATTATGTTTTATTAACTATCTGAGAAAAAAAAATAATTTACTCATGCCTTGAATGGATTTTTGTTGTTGTTGTTGTGACATTCTTAAATATAGCCTGAAAATTTATTTGGTTTAAACTTACTTTATTATAAATTTAAATCTTATCGGTGAGCATGTGTTCTAGATCGTCAGCCTTTTTTTGGTTTGTTTTGACAGTAACGGAGAGCCGTCAATCTCCGTGCAAATGCGGGTACATTTCCTCTAAATTCCACCTGTATCTTAAAACCAAAAATCATTTACATTTCAATGTGCTTTTGGAAATAATGAATGAGCAAAAAACCTCTTTTTTTTATTTAGCACCGCGTCTTACTACCCGTTCGGGTTATACGCTTTAAGTACTAATTACTCTAATGGATTAGGGATTGGGAAGGTTGAATTAGAGGAAGTGAACCCGCATTTGCGTGGAGGGAGAGTGGAAAACCATTTAGGAAAAACCACCCCCAGTTCACCCGACCGAGATTCGAACCTCGATATCCCCGTCCTAAACAGTCGGGCTCAACACGACAAGCGCGTTAACCAACTACGCCACCGAGGCGGGTGAAAAAAAAACACCTCTTGTAAATGTATTTATTTTGTAGGTTTTATTTGATTTTCAATTGCCAATATTTTTCTTTCTTATGATTACTTTCAAACGATTACATATATAATAAAAACAAACAGGATCAAGAACATGTATACTGTATATATTAATATTTTTTGGTGTTTTGTTCAGTGTCATATTTAGATCCAATGTTAAAACTCAAAACAGTATTGATCTGAAACTTGGTACATTTATTCACCTCTTCACAAAATGTTTGTTTTAAGATGAAAATGCTTGATGAGCTGAAAACTCTAAATAAATGAACAGTTAATTATACCTCAATGCGGAATGTTGTGTCTTCAAATTCATTTCTCTTTGTTTTATCAAGTTATGTTCTCCGTCTCTTGGGAATACTTTGATACTACTTTGATGTGTATTCTCTGCATAGGCTGAGAATAGGGTTTTCACCTCGTGGGTATGTAAGTCATAGAAATATTTGAGTGTGCAAGATGAATATTGTCTCTAACCTTAGCTCAGTCAGTAGCGTGTCTATCTAAAAGGTTTTCGGTTCAATTCCTGGCATGGCCGAAATATTTAAAATTCGTGAAATGTGGGTTTCCTCTTTCACAGTGATAAATTAAAAGCTGAGGGCTGGATGTTGGGTTTGTTCTAGTTTTAAGTTAGTTTATATTATTATTATTATTATTATTATTATTATTATTAGCACCGCGTCTTACTACCCGTTCGGGTTATACGCACTTACGCTAATGTGTAATGGTAGGGTGATTGTGAGATGAAATGGAGGACCTACAGTTTAACGTGGAATCCGAACCACGGTGGAGGCCTGGCATTCCACACATTCACAAGATGTCTTGTCAGAGGTGAAGGAAGGGTTTGGTAATCAGATAAATCTGTGCCGCGACCGAGGATTGAACCCCGGCCGCCAGCACAGAAGTGTGACACCTTACCCCTAGACCGCCAGGTCACCTAAGTTAGTTTATAAATCATTTTCTAATATATTCTGTTGGTTTAGAAAGTGCACGTTAAATACGTCGAATAAATCAAATATACATAGATAGATATATTTATATATATTATACCACCTTTACCGTTGTTCCGATGGTCTAAATATACCAGACTGCGGTTGAAGGGAAAATCAAGTTTGTGATCTCGGTTCGCCAATTCCTCTCCGCGTTAGTGCTGGTGCATTTACTCTAAGATAGGGAAGAGGAGGATAACTTAATAAAGTAAGTCGTGCGTAACCTTGATGTTGAACGTAGACCACCCACCAATAATAACACAATTAAGAGTAATAATGAGGAAGCTAACAATAAAAGAAAGGGTTCCCGTATTTGCATATAGGGAAATTGGGAAAACGTTTTGGAAAAATAAAATGGGGTGTGGCTGTGTCATGGACACGGCCGTGTGTTGTACGTGAATAAGTTTTTCATAATCGACATTTGAACACCATCTATGCCTATACAGTCCGTAGGCGATGTACAAGCAATTTCATCATCCACTTGCATAATTTCGACCGCCCCAGCTGCAGATGTACTGGCACCATCGTTGATCCGCTTGGCCGCATTCATTCTTTTACGTTCCCGGCACTGCTTGACTCGGTCATATGGCGTTTTATTATTACCATTAGATGGTTCTTGAGAAGACCCTTTCCAACCAATATGATCTCTGTATTTGGTTTTGGCTTTTCGACGAGTATAGGCCAACACATATTTTAGATAATATATTTTTATTCTAACACATTATTATTTTCACTGTCACTACTTTAAACTAATGTTTTATATAAAATCGATAGATTTTGACGACAGCTGACGATTAAAACCTAAACGAACATCGTAGCTTCTCAGAGTCAAAAGTTATACTAATTTCAAATCTCGATACGCAGCAAAATAACCTCAAAATGGCGGCGCTTCCCCCTCCACTGCGCGCGATGCGTCACTGTTCCCGCGTATCGTAATGCATTCTTTGATCCTATAGCTATCCAGTGGTATAATTTAATTTTGGATGTAGAGGATAGATTCGAAACTACAACGCCAAACTGTATCCCCGATTTTGTTATCATTAGGTTTTCTGGATTGCCCCCGTATGGTAGCAAATTTAAAGACGTATTCACGTCAAAACACCCAACCATGATAAGAACTCTGGCCTCCTGGTAACCAGCAAATTAGACTGGACGAGATTGACGTTTATTCAGCCCTGCAACGAGAAGGGTACTCTTGGTACTAGGCTTAGGACCCAAATCTAGATTCACAATTTTGAAAAATGTAGACGATTAAAAAAAATACAAAATGTAATAAGCCTTTTATAAATGTCTTATCAATAAAATGCCTACCCATACTAAAGATGTAAGTATGTAATTTAAATACTTCACCATGTGCGTAATATTTCAATGTTCAGTAAAGTTAAATATTAATTTTTGTACATTGCTTTTCGTTCGTAAAAGTGACAACAAAGATTAAAAAATAATAATTTAGAAAACAAAGTCAAGAATTGGATTAGAAACAAGGGAGGAGGGGGGCATTCACCCTCCGGAAATAATTTGTTCCCTTGACTTGAATAAACTCCCCCATCTCTGGAATAAACCAGCCCCCCTTTAAATTCAGCTCACTCCCCTCTGATAGTATTGAATATGAAGCTGAAAGATTTATTTTTATCAAACTTCAAATAACTTGTAAGAGTCACCCAATTGTCAAATATTTTCTGGGGGAGTACCATTTCAAATAGCCACCATAAAATACATCTGATCCTAGGCGAATATCACTATAAATATCTTCTAAGAACATTTAAATTGGAAAAAAAAAATAATAATAATAATAATCTAGAGGATGACCAAACCTCAAAAAAATAGCTTCTGGAACTATTCAATTTCCAACAATTGGCCGAATCGGGACCCTTCAAATAGCTTGTATGAGCATCCAAGTTTCAAAAATTTTCTGGAGAATCAGTCTTAAATAGCCTTCCAGGTAGCCTAATTTTTCAAATAACTCTATTTAGAACAAATCTAAATAGCTTCTAAAGGCTTCTAGGATCATTCAAATTTTTAAAAGGTTTATGTGGAAAGACCATTTCAAAAAGCTTGTAGATGAGTTTTATATTTAAAAAAATTTCAGACAAAAGTCACTGTAAATATTTTCTAGACATTTGACGGGGATCGTTCCCCGCGGCCCTCAAAAATTATACTTTTTTTGCAAAATGCTCTCTAGACAAATAAGGTTTCGCCACCACGGAAGTTAAATATTACAGAGAATACTGGGCCCAGCTTTAGCACCTATTGGACCTGCGTTTAGTCTGCATGCCCACCGATATGGGTTGACTGTCTTGTTGGTGTTGTTGCTGATAGACCAGCTTTTTGTCAATGTAACTGACCCATACCATGCGATAATCCCTACCAATCATGAGCTAGCCATTAGAGTGACAGAGGAATTGTAGGGTGTAATGAGTCTTTTAACATAATGATCGAAAAAGGTGGATCGAGACCAACGACAAAACCAAAGTAGGCAAACTCATCAACTCTTGATAGCATGACGGAATTAAGCACATGCATTTAGGTCAAAAATTTGGTCAGTTTTGCTAAAACTACTTCTCTATTCTGTCTAAGCTTGTACTACCTTTCACCCTTCACATACAACCACCCTTTGTCATGTAATTAAGAAAGAGCATAACAAAAACTGCGAAACTACTTATCTCAAGGTAAAGAGTAACGATCCCTGCTAGTTCTAAAATATCTTAAAACTTTCTGTTCAGAATATTTAAAAAAAAATTACTATATTTGTTAGAGGACTAAATAAATCTATATCCCTTTTTCAAAAAGCCTAGTCTAATAGCTTCAAAAATATGCTTAAAATGTCGTCGAAAATGAGCTAATGTCACATTTTCACACGTTTTTTTCAATTATTAGAACTCTTAACCATAGGGTTTATAAGGAAAGAGAGCCCTGTTGAGCTCTTTCGACTTTATTTTGGCGTGAACCAGGTTTTAAACTAATGCATCGTGAAATATTTCGTTAGGGGTAATCCATAAACCACATAGTGCTTTTTTCATACCTATTGTGCCACCCTCATATAACACCGGGTATACATTTAACAACAGCATTTCTCCCTCCAACCTAAGTTACGTAGCTTTTCACATTAAGAGTGAATGCCATTTTTTTCATAGGGAATTTTTTAGTGACACTTTTATAGAGACGCAGATTCATTTACACCCAGAAAACATTTTAAATCATGAATATACATGATTTAAAAGAATTTTATAAGGAGACTTTAAGATATCCAGGGACAATGAATAATAATACATTTTTTAACTCTCCACCAAGGGCAAAATTAAAAACATTTACATATTCTGAAGACTTAATTGAAACTGTAAATGTTATTACAGCTGGGAAAACAATTTTTTAGAATTTTATTTAGCTGACATAATATTATTATATTTAGCATAGTTATGTAAGTGACTGAATTTATAATTTTGGGTATACTATCTATGCATGATCGCATTACTCAACTAATATTTTAAACAGTTAAAGCACAATATAAACAAAAGTTTTGCACAACCAGACTAACTAAACTAATAAAGAATAATAGCTGCCGAACACGTGGCTGTATAGTTGACTAGGCGTTGTTGTCAAACTTCAGTATTTAACGTTCACTTGACGTAAATAAACTAGTGTGCGATCAGGATTCACGTAACTTAACGTAGCAACTTGAGCAAAGGACAGACAATGAATGTGGACGATTTGAAAACAAATTGTTCCCTAAAATGAGACCCAATCATTTAGGGCTGGTTAGGCCCAAAGTACTTGCAGTAGAGAAGCTTTATTGGTTATACAAAATAAGGTGTAGCAAGAAGCTACGACGTTTTAGAGTTCGCGAAACACGGAATAAAAATGTACAGAAGAATTCGTCTACATGCCATAAACAATTACATAAAGTACCAATCGGCCCTGTTGACGTCACTCTAAACAGGATTGACAGCTAAAATACGCGGTACCTTCACTTAACCTAAAAGTTCTCCCCTGAAAATTCTTAAATTCATTGAACGTTAAGTTAACTGCATTGTGATGGCTTCCATTTTAAACTCTAGGAGAAACTTTACGTTAAGTTACGTAACATTAAATTTAAGTGAACGTTAAGTTGATCGGGATCCCGGTATTAACGTACAGTAGCCCCATGGCTTCTTTGGTGATGACTGACGGCTTTGAAAAATTACCAGACCAAATTATGTATCCCTTCGCCGAAACATATGATCTGTAAAAACATGTGTTTAGCAGCTGTCAATTCTGAGAGTGAAAATTTAGGTATATACCTAAATGTTGACTGTCAGAAGTCAGCTGTGAGCTGTCAGTCAGCACCAAAGAAGCCATGGGGCTACTGTAGGTGACAAATAAATTCATAATTAACGAGAAAGTGTTAAGAAAGATTTGCTAAAAAACGGTGCGTATTGATATTTGTAATAATGCTATTAATAGAATAATAAGTGGGGCTAAGAATAGCTGGTTAAGATTTTTAACTAACCTTGACACCCATCTGCTTACTCTTTAGACCCGTTTTGTAAACTCTTTATTATTATGTTATTTTATTTATAGCCAACTACGGAAGTAGAAAGGTAATGTTTGTTTGTTACCACTTTTCGCCTAAACTAGTAAACCGATTTTGAACAAATAATAACTAATATCATCCTCGGGAGTGTTCCTAGCTAGGTTTATCTTCCGCGGAACCACTAGGGGGTGCGTGAGAGCACAATGTAAGGATTTGAGGTGTAATTTCTCCGTGGGTGGGTTGTTTTCACCTGTAAATTTTGTAGACATGTCACTGATTGACTTAAGAAAGAGATGTGGCCTTCTTTAACCAAAGTGATGTTTGTAGCGATACGGTATCTTCAACACGTACATGCGATATGCGATTTAAATATTTTTTAACTTAAACACATTTTATTATGTTATTTGATATAATTTTTATTTAGAAATGACAGAAATCATTTTAGTTTAATAGTCGAAAAAAGTACATGCTTGAAAGTTGATTCACTTTATATATAGATCATAATAAATTTGCCATATCGGCACACGCACGTCTTAGCCCGAATCGACAGTTAACAACTCTGTTGTAGGTGACCTGGCGGTCTAGGGGTAAGGTGTCGGACTTCTATGCTGGGGGTCCGGGGTTCAATCCTAGGTCCCGGCAAAGATTTATCTGATTGCCAAACCCTTCCTTCTCCTCTGACAAGACATCTTGTGAATGTGAGGAATGCCAGGCCTCCACCGTGGTTCGGATTCCACGTTAAACAATTAGCGTAAGTGCGTATAAACCGAACGGGTAGTAAGACGCGGTGCTAATAATAATAATAATAATAATAATAATAATAATAATAAAAATAATAAAAACGTTTCCAAGGAGGTACTGCGAGGAAGCGAGTAACGTCAGCTCCCACCTACAACTAATTTAAACCGATATATTTAATATTTATAAAATGGTGCTGTTTCACTTGATGACATCAGGCTATTATATTAATACGCACTCGAGTTTTGTACACATTACAATGTTTACTACAACATTTAATACACAAACTCACCAAACCCTTCCTTCACCTCTGACAATACATCTTGTGAATGTGAGGAATGCCAGGTCTCCACCGTGGTTCGGATTCCACGTTAAACTGTAAGTCCTTCATTTCATCTCACAATCACCCTACCATTGCACATTAGCGTAAGTGCGTATAACCCGAACGGGTAGTAAGACGCGGTGATAATAATAATAATAATAATACACAAACTTCAGATTTTGACTTACAAGATTGAGAAATATTTAAAACAATAATTTATTAAACACTTTTACATAGATGAGATTAAAATACCTGCATTAAAACACTTTGAAAAATACACTTATATTTTCACATCAAGTTAGCTTGATTTAAAAAGAAATACTTTAATCATTTATATTACTAAAAATGTATTAACAATATAATATATTCAAGCAATAACAGAATACGTGACAGTTAAGTACATTTGGCCATATATTTGACTTTTTTATTAGATACTTTTGAATAAATGAGATTAAAATACTAGTATATATATAATGAACATTACTAATTCAAATAAGTATATAATATTATCATCATCTTGCAGATATACATATCATCTTTAATGTCTCTCCCACGTGATGATACCTATCGAGACATTGGTGGTGTCTGTTGATTTGTCTGAATTCAGATCACATCATTAGACTGAGAATACACAGCTTATGGTTTAAATATTTTACTGGTAGATTGAGACTTATGAATAATACACTATTTTAACCTGGAAAAAGGGGTTAAAGATGGATTACTTACGGCTTACAACATTTTATTGTATGCCAGGGGTGAATAAGTACTTGATGGTTAAATACTGAATGGCTTATGCCATTTAATCACCCGCAATATATACCACACATAAACAACACGTCTTAATTGTGATTGGGTGAACCAATAGCATGATGGCCATAGGGTAGAGTGGACACTCCCTCATCTAATATATAATTTTTGTCATCTTGAGGGGGGAGTGCTTTTTTTTATGAGTACACATTGTGCCTATCTAATTGATTGACATTCACTGTATTGTATTTAATTTTATTCTCTAATAAAGACTTGGTATAGTCCTCAAACGTAATTACTAAGTTAAAACATACTTTTTAATATATTTTTTTTTCGATACCATTAATTTTGAAAGAATACATCTTTGAGCCTAAACCCACAAACTTAATATATGTATTGTCCATTTGCTTCATCTTCAAGTTTTCCTAACAGCCTTTTGTTAGCAGTGATAAAGTAAATGTGATTTATATGATATTAGGAGCCCCATGACTTCTTTGGTGCTGACTGACAGCTCACAGCTGACGGCTTTGAGAAGCTACCAGACCAAATTATGTATCCCTACGCCGAACCATATTATCTGCAAAAACATGTGTTTAGCATCTGTCACTTCTGACAGTCAAAAGTTAGGTATATACCTAAATATTGACTGTCAGAAGTCAGCTGTGAGCTGTCAGTCGGCACCAAAGAAGACACGGGGCTTCTGTATTATGGTGTTGTAAAAGCCTAATAAATCGTCATATCATCTGTTTGAATTCATTATAAAGTATCCATGTAATAAAACTTTGCTCTCTCATTGTAGGTGGGCAGAATATTTTTATAATGCAAGTCATAGACCTACATGAGTTTTTGTTTACGAATCCAGGATAGTAATACCGACATATAAGGGTTTATAAAAATAAATCTTATCTTTATTTAGATCTACAACGATTAAGCTCTTTATGCAAATGGTATGTATGATCTTTAAAATTAGGCTCGGCGATGATCTTTTTAATCTTTATTCATATGTTATTAGTTCCATATTCATTCTCTTGGGAACATTTCCTTTGGTTTTACAAAAAACACTAATTTGCAAAAATAAAATAATCAAAATTTGTGCCCTTATTTATCTTGGAGATAATTCCTACTCCTTTTCTATATGATAGGAAGGAGAGATGATAATGACATAATATGTTTTCATTGGGTTTGGGAGTGAGTAATTATGTGTTTACTTATCACAATATGTTGCACTGTCTGAATGTTATTAAATGATATTGCTATTTTTCAATAAAAAAAGTAATAAGAACATATTGTTTTGTTGGAAATTGGGGGGGGAAATATTAAAAACTACACGCGGGTAAATGTTAAGCGCTGTATGGCATGGTTCTTACTCGATATCCTCACTCTGCTCACATCATCAAGCACAATAATGTTTGGTATATTGCTATCCTCTTACAATATCCCCACCCTATATCTTTTCTATTTCTCAAGTTCATTTAAGCATTTAACCCGATTGTATTATTTTCTCTCGATCTGTTTTAAAAGCACGGCACAATAATTCTTCGTTCGTCGTAGAGACGTCCCGACCCTCATCCTGTCAAACCTCGGGTGACTGGTTCGGGAGTCAATTCATGACATTGACGTTTGTGATGGATAAGATTACAGAGCTTTGAGTACTATCCCGTTACATTTAAACAGAAAAAAATATTTTTAGCGACCCGCCTCGGTGGCGTAGTTGGCTAACGCGCTTGTCATGTTGAGCTCGACCGCTGAGGACGGGGAGATCGAGGGTTAGAATCTCGGTCGGGTGAACTGGGTGTGGTTTTTCCTAAATGGTTTTCCACTCTCCCTCCACGCAAATGCGGGTTCACTTCCTCCAATTCAACCTTCCCAATTCCATATCCAAATTAGTACTTAAAGCGTATAACCCAAACGGGTAGTAAGACGTGGTGCTAATTATTATTATTATTACTTTTAGCGTATGAAACATTTAGTTATTGAGGAAAATAAACAATTTATTAGAGTTCGCATCTGGCAATATAAATAAGGCACAATTAAAGTAATGATCGTCACTCGTGGCTGCAATCCATAAGCAATGCCTTCTACTCCTAAACAAACGTATCTTATGGAAACAACGAACTATTTATACATGTTTACTTACCGCTTTGATGTTAACTGCGTTTAGCTTGTCCACGACACAATTACTCTTCCTTACCGAGGCTGCCCGTTGCCATCGGACCAAATGAAAAATGCCCTCAGTACAACAGATTAAGATTCGAGCCCCACTCTCCCCGTTATCGGCAGTCTAGTCCATGAGAGATTGATGCCTCAAGCCTAGTACGCTCTTAAACATTGTTTCCGAATTGTATTTGTTTGTGTTTTCGGAAACAGTTTGCAAACATTTTTTCTTGTTTACCTATCATCATCATCATAATAATTATTATTATTATTATTATTATTATTATTATTATTATTATTATTAGCACCGCGTCTTACTACCCGTTTGGGTTATACGCACTTACGCTAATGTGTAATGGTAGGATGATTGTGAGATGAAATGGAGGACCTACAGTTTAACGTGGAATCCGAACCACGGTGGAGGCCTAGCATTCCTCACATTCACAAGATATCTTGTCAGAGGTGAAGGAAAGGTTTGGTAATCAGATAAATCTGTGCCGGGACCGAGGATTGAACCCCGGCCGCCAGCAAAGAAGTCCGACACCTTACCCCTAGACCGCCAGGTCACCCATTGTTTACTTATTGTTTGTCGACCTTGGTGGTCTTGGGGTACAGTGCTTGCCACAGTACAAGATGTTCATGGGCTCAAACCCAGCTGGGAGTCAACTGATTTTTCTTATGCGATAAAAATCTGTTACACAACTTCCTTCTGAGGAGACGTAAAGCCGTCGGTCCCATGTCAATTGTGTCATATAAAAGAACTCTGGAGGCTATGTGAAAATATTTTCCCCGGAAAAATTGGTGGGCCCTTTCACTCTTGCTCATAGAAATTCTTGTGTGCTAATATAAGTCGGTTCAAAAGTGCATATTACATACCCGAAATAAATAAATAAATAAAGTTTGTGTTACCTAAAGATGAAACGCTGTTTCTTGTCATCCATTTCAAATAGCTTACAAGAAACATTGTCTGCCTGTTTTACAACATTGTCGACTACAAACAAGGTATTCAGGCCACTCGTTCACTATCTTGGGACCAACCATTTGTAAAATAACTCCAAAATTTGTGGAGATGTGCAAGTGTAATTTCCTAAAACCACTGCCATAGTTGAGCTTCAGTTCTGTCAGAATCTTATTTGCACAATATATGAGTCCTTTTGAAGCACTGTACGAACCCACCACAGTTTTCTTCTTCTCTTTCTTCTTGGACAGTCCTTAATTATGCACAAAGCACAAGCCATAGCAGCATCCTCATCGGCCGACATTTTTTACTCCAATGTGATTTAACCTGGCGTACACGAATACATATTAGGGGGTACGTAAAATTTTAAATATACATACATTTTTCATAATTTTGTTTATAATGTGTTTGAGATATAGATTATAGATTACTTTAGGCTTGAATTATGTACCAACAACTTTGAGGGTACAAAGTTGAAGAGAAATTGTATCTAGGATTATGCGAACCAAATGTAGAATAACATTGTTTTAAACATCTGAACTTAAGACGAGAAACATTGTTTCATCAATGAAGTCTGGACGAAAAACAATGTTTAATTGTTTTCAATCAATATGTTTCCCATGTTTGTGAACAACAGGATTCTTTTTTTTTTTTAGAAAAATTGAGAAACAATATTTTCAAGTGTGTGCTATGCTAGATCAGACATGTCAAACTTTTGGCCCCATTATTGCATTTTTGAGGCTCGTGTACTTAATGACGAGCCAACATACAATGTGAAACTCTAATTCATATAAAATCCATAAAGAATACACAATTTGGGAATTTGGCGTAGTTTGAAGAAATCAGCCATGTGAGGTTGACGTACCAAATTTACTGTTTTTACAATGAGGACAATTTCCAAAAGTTGTTGAATTTGTAAGCACATACATATGCTAACATTTGCTTTCTCACATTAAAAGGTAAAAATAAAACCGAAAGATCTTGTATTACGGACACAAAGTTGTCTACAATTATGAAAGTGACTCCAGTACGACTTAAGCTGACATTCACATAATTGTTGCGAATAAAATGTTTTAAATTTCTGTCAAAAATATAAAGGGTCATTCTTATCGTTTTAAATAGGGGCCTGATATTTGATTTTTATAGTAGTAAGGTAGTAATTTAGAATTATTTTTACTTATAAATATGAAAAGATTGAATTTTTTTTACAATGCAGCCTCTCAATATTTTTAATTTCCAATGTTGCCCTCATGATAAAACGAGTTCGACTACCAAAGCTAGTAAAAAATAATACTTAAACCTTAGAATGTCTTAAAGGCAGTAGAAGACCCTTTGATTGACCTCACTCAATGCAATTACCCATCAACTGCGGTGTAAACGTTTCAGTTTGAACCTCTCGGTCCTACACACAAAATGTATCAGTCTTGTCCATCAAAGTGACGGTCTTGTTTCAACTGATTCAATCGTGCCTGTTGCCCCTGAGGTCACGATGTTCACACGAGCTCACACGAACTCACACGAAGAGCGAGGCTTCGCTAGGTTACAGTAGGA
>CABFVX010006144.1:8792-25279 GCA_902151425.1 Timema shepardi
CACATTCACAAGATGTCTTGTCAGAGGTGAAGGAAGGGTTTGGTAATCAGATAAATCTGTGCCGGTACCGAGGATTGAACCCCGGCCGCCAGCACAGAAGTCTGACACCTTAACCCTAGACCACCAAGTCACAGACGAATATTTTATAACATTTTTTTTTCCAACCAAATAAAATATCGACAGTCGTTGAATATTTGTCATGGGTATGGTGCAGCCCCATGGCGTAGTGGTCAACGCAACTGGCTACGAGCCTATGGGGACCGGGATTGATTCCCGGTAGCTATCTTGGGTATTTTTCCCAAAAAAGGGAATGATCCCAACGGTCATAGGGTTTGGATAATTAGGCTTAAGTTAGGTTAAGACTCCCACTGGCCCACACCTCAATATTCACTATAATCACATCATCTCATTGAGGGTGTGACGTGTAGACAACCTCCAGAGCTGTACCCTGGGTGTACTCTGTGCTATCAGAGCGGCGAATAGTCTACATACAGGGGACTGAACTGGATGCCATGTCCATGAGTCCAAGAGCAATGTTTTAAATCAAGAATATTTTAATTTTCTCAAAGCAGAAAACAAACAAAGGAAAGTGTGGCCTTAATTCAAAAACTTCCAATAGCTACTATTGTAAAAGAAAACATTGCATCATACGCTGTACCTTCACAATAACAGGACTTAAGGTCTTTCATAAATTGTTACACAAAAAAAAAATTGGTATAAATATAAATAAGCCGATTGATACTCATGAATAAGTGTATCGGATTTACTAAACAAGAATACTGCGTGACATCTCGTGTCCTTCTAATTACTTCAATTCAAAGTTTACATTAGTCACAGGGATAATTCATGGATGTAATCCATGAAGTAAAGAATCAAACTCAAGAAGTTGCGTCGCCACATAACAGTTTACTTTAACTAAAAATGTTATGTCAAATGGTAATAGAACTATAAGGTAATAACTAACAAAGACATTCTTGATATTTCCATATTATCTATATATGTTCTCTAACACCCCGGACAGTTATAAGAAACGTAACTTCTCCATTACGCTGCTTGGGTAATGCCTATTTACAATTAAGAGAAAACAGGACTATCTCACAAGACGCTAATACAAAGTTAGTTATACATATTATATTAACATATACCGAACGAAATATCTCCATTTGCGTTCATTCAAAGATTTGACTATTTACATTATAATTTTGATCTACATGACCCCAAAACAAAGTTTGCTATATAAAATAAAAATATATAATGTCAGACGCGATTTCTCCTTGGCGTTGACTCAAACATTTAATAATTTACTCCATTGGTCTCTCATCCATGACCCCAATAAAATAGTCTGTTTTATAAACATAACTTAATTTATATCAAACGTAATGTTTTCTCCGATCCCTCCTCCATGACCTCGATACATCGTCTGCTCTATCCCAAAGGTTCTTTCATAATGCTCTATATAATACAATTTACATTCACCTATATATTGAGTCTAGAAAACAAGAAAAAAAAGGGTAAGGGGGGGTTCACATACTAGTCAATCACGCAGTAATAATTCATTTCGTCATCATGGTGTAGTTTCACAAGTCTTCCTGGTCGTTGGATACTGGTACACTTACCCCTCATAAATACTTTCATTATTCCTACCCCATTAGCGTATTTAAATTATTGTATGAGTAGTAACTATACCATTAATTAAATATGTATATGTCTGTGCTATCACAAGATACTGAAAAAGTCATAATTACTAATTTTATTCGCTAGATGGCGCATAGTCAAAGTGATCAAGAAATGAATACATGTGAATATAAGTTTGACTTATCATAATAATTTAAATGAATTTGTTTACGTGTGTGTGTGTGAACTTGCTAACTTACCTTAAACCAAATTTATTTAATTTATAAACGCTATCGAAACAGTGAAACTGTTTGCAATAATATACTGGTTTATCCTTTTGTAACATTACGTGGTATAATGTTACAACTGGACCCCGCCCAATACTAACGTAAATAGATATATCGCATCAAAGCTTACTACCCGCTCCAATATAAGTTCAACTCCATTAGGATCCCTACAATAGTATGTTTCTCTGTTGTAGTTCTTGTAGGCTAAGAAGACATAATAAAAACGAGGTGGCACAATATATTTCATTACTCGATCCAATTCTAAGTATTAATCTGTTCAAGTACTTACGATATAATTCTGCTCACAATAGAATCCTGCAAGGCTGGCCGGCACCTGGAATCCTATACTGGCGAGTGGGTCACGGGAGATCCAGTGGGTCAACAAGCGTCCCGGCACTCCGACTGTACTAGCGGGAAATGAGCCAAGAACTATCAACTTCAACTAGACGACAATTATGTTTCCTACCTCTGACGGATGCTAGAGGAACCTCATTCAAAACATCGGGTGATTGGAGATATTCACGGATATTTCGATGGAGCAAGTGGAATCAACAATGGTCTACGTGACTGTTTCAAGGCATCGTTGACGTCATCATGCATTTGTTTTGTGTACTCCCACCTACCTACCTGAACAACGAAATCGCTATATAATGGCTGTGCAAGCTTGCCATTATTGACTATTCTACGATCAACGATCGACGACAGACCATTGTCATGGACCTGGACAATGACTGGAGAAATACTTGTAAAATGTATCAAAATCATCGCTTAGACGAGTGGAGTTATGAACTCTAACTTCTTGGTCAACTATAAACTTTTTACATAAAATATTCTGTTTCAAAATCTAACGTATTTATAATTTAATCGTCAATTTATTTTAAATACTCTATCTTTGAAATGTCGCCGCTTGGGCGCTGGACTTGTGCTTATGTATTTATTCTAGTAATTATCCTTAGTTACGTGCTAACTAGAAGTTGACATGTTAATATTTAATTGTTTGGAATTGTAGAGTATTCCCGTTTTTTTAAGTATTATTATTATTATTATTATTATTATTATTATTATTATTATTATTATTAGCACCACGTCTTACTACCCGTTCGGGTTATACGCATTTTTTGAAGTAACTTTTCATATTTGAGATTATGGTTTAAATTAACGTAACGTGAAGTAACTTTTTTTTGGAATTTGAATTAGGATGACTAATCTTTTGTAACGTAAGTTCTGTTTGAACAGCTAAAGTTTTGTTTATTGATGGAACTGTGTGTCCCATATTCTCAGTCAGATCGGATAGTCCCGTGGGAGTTTGGCTTAGGTCTGGTAGTCAAACCCTAACGTTTTGTAAACACTGTTGTGTGGTCGTAAAATTTAAATTACTTTAGATTTATGATATCGTTTTTCTGTGAATTACGAAACCTTTGGAACCATATCAAGGTGCCCATTAGGCCCTTATAATTTTGTATCGCATTTAAAAATATACGCTATGGTATTGTCTCATATAGACTGGTCTATCAATATAATGATGGATTTCATGTTTCCTTTTGTTAAAACACATGCGCAACTTTAATTATGTAAAGTTTACTTCGAGTATAATTTCCAACAGAACTCATTATGATATAATGAGACCATGTACTGTTAACTGCGCTTTGTCTTTCAATTGAATAAACTACTCATTTTGTTGAATCTATATTTTTTATAATTTCCATTCTTCATGTAGGTTAAGTTCATCCTCTCCCTTTTATTACTTTTTATGGTCGGGTAGTATTAGGAACCAGATAGGGTGCAGCACTTTCTACTCATTAATATATATTTATATTTATATTATACAATCAAGGAGTTATTTTTGTTAACGTTATATTAACTCACATGTGCAAGAAATAAAGCATAATATTTACCAGTCTACCAGTCTCATTCCGGCATAGTTGTCACGTGTATATTGTTAGCTCTTCCGTATCTTTGAATATCCAGGGATTTCCAAACAACATGTTCAAGAGATTTGTTTTTAATAATAACATTTTCTTAGTATTATTTTTACTGACAATCAACAATGAACTAATTTAAAACATTCGTTGCGTGAAACCTTCACAACAACAACAACAACAACATAGAGGTTTTTTTTTACAAGCAGCAATATTAGTATTATTTAGGCCTTGTGACCATTACAGGTAATTGAGTTGAGAGTTTAGTGTGCAACAAATTGTGATAGCAAGAAAAACATATAATCCCTCTTTTATCTAATAAAAACATCAGGAGAGAATATAATTTCTTCTACCTTCTAGAAAATGAGTAGGAGCCACCTCCAAAATAGTTCAGGACACGCTAAGAGGCGCTAGAACGCATATTGATAATGTCCCCACAGTTTTTACCGGGCAATCTTACTCTTCCAATAAACTCAAGCATAATAACGTTCGGTTCATTGATGGTCTCTTCCAATAGCACAACGATATAACTGTTGGCTTTCTCAAGTTTAAGCACTTGACATGGTTGTATTCCTCTTTCTCGATCTGGTTTAATGCACTGCACAATACCTCCTCGACCCAACAGGCATCCTGGTAAACAGGATTGGGAGCCGTTTGATGACAATTATATTTGTGTTGGATAATATTGGAGAGATTTGCGTAGGGCCCACTACATTTAAATGACATAATGGCAACTGAAGATGCAGCGAAAGAAATGGTGTATATAAATATCCCTGTCCACTTTGCTCATAACTTGTTCATCGTGATCCGCTCTACAGACGCTTATAAATAGTCGACACAGTGACCCCCCACCCCTATATATTCACCCCAATCAACGCCGAATTTGGAATGGAAATCACAGCGGAGCCAGTGATAGCCTGTATTTTCCTGTTTGAACATCTTTAGACACCGATTAATGACCTGGGGCCCCGAATGTGGAAAGGAGGTAAAGGAAAATCACAGCGAGATATTGCCGAAAGCTCACACTTGATGTTTGATATTCGTCGAGAGAGGATGCTTCTCCACACGTTGCGGTAGGAGAGCCCGACACCATGGACTGCTCGTTCCCCACCAATAAATAAAAACTACCCGGACACACGGAGTGCACACCCTGGGGTACACTAGGCCCGACGCCCAAGTCCACTCCTCAGTCTGTGGATTCCGAGAAGCGAGCTCCAAACACTGTCTTTTTAATTATGGTCCAGGGTTTGAAACCCCATTCAGCCACGTCGAGGGAGGAGTGCCCAAGACTGCATGGTCCCCCCTACCCAAAACCCTTGGGGCACACATTAACGGACACACATTAACGGACACACATTAAAATCAAATGGGCTAAGCCCATGAGCCACTGTGGAGGCCTCTGTTGGGGGGTATGGTCTCGGGGAGGGGGGGTGGAGAATTATCCGGATGTGGAAATAAGTTTAATTGACATCATAATACACTGCTCATGAAAATAACCTCGGGGAGGGGGATGTGGGTGGGGTAATAACGGTAAATTAACCTGATGGGGAAAGTAGGTTAATCGACATCACAATACACACTCTCGCTCACGGAAAATAGCCTAAGGGCTGTACCAGGTGGCCATACTAGACTACTTACGTGTAAACCATTACGCATCATGAAATAATCCCGGCCAGTACTCAAGATCATCGTTTCCCAGTCAGGACAGGAAAGACATACGTAGCTCCGTGTGTAAAACCGGTACATCTATTTTAGTGTAGTGGTTTGTCCCAGCTTCTCTTCATACCAATGTCAGTGCATTTCCAATGACCTTTCTCCTCATTCCGATTTGTAATACTCACTTTAATAGCGTTCGTGTGAGTCAAATAAAAAATGGATGATCGTATGAAGTGAGTAATATAAGTATTTTTTGGTGTCAGGTGCGAACGAACCAAAAATCTGTCTAAACACTCGACCCCCCCCCCCNAGGGCTAATAAAACATCGAATATATATATTTTTTTATCGCTCGCTAAAGTTTGTTTGGTCATTATTAGGTTGGTATTGGCCGGGAGTGTTATCTGGTCTTCCAAATGGCCGGTAGCTCCTATGTTTAATTCATGGCCGTCCCTTGCGTGTTCTTGTGATATATGGGCTGGATTCCAGGAGGGCGCAGCTTTCTTACAACTGTAACACGATAGGGTTATTAGCGCCAGGTACCTACTGATCATAGTGAACACTGAACCTTCCTTCGTAGTCTGACTGATACGTTACCGTCCTAGCTGTTGATTCCTCAAGGTGGGGACAAGGGGGGGTTACGCAAGTTAAGGCGCGTATTTTTTAAGTTTCCGTAGCAAAAAAGTTTTGAGTCAAAAAAACAAATAAAAAAATGTCTTTGGTAGAAAAGTTTAGTTTAATTTTCTACACGTGGTAATATCAACAGTTGTTGGATATTAGTTTTGAACCTTGCAGAAAAAAAATTGAAAATTTCATCTTTCAATGATTTTATTTTTAAATTAATAAACTTAAATATGGATAAGAGGGCGGCATGCAAGAACGCTACTAAGTGTGAGCGTATTCTTAGTGGCACGTTAGTGTAGTCCCAGGTACACTTACGGTCCTTCTAGCCTATGATGACGTAATCAAACCAACCCCACTAAGGGCCCACTCATACGGCCCAGATATGTGTTGATACCTTTCACCTTGATTTTAGCTTGAAAAAGATTTTGAAGTAATCCACTTGTTAAATAATTCAGGTTTTCTGGATGTCTGCAGCCTCCTTAAGTCAGTGAGCCTTTGGCGGCCCTCAGAAATGGTACAGTCATATTTTCATAAAAAGAGTATTTTATAAAATGCAAACATATTTCATTGCAGTCATCATTGATATTGTTTATATTGATATTGATTATTGTTAATATTATTTTATATATCCTGACAAAATCTATGAAAAGTGCCAGGTGCAAAACATGAACACGTGGAACTTTTGTTCAGCTGACAAATTCCTGTGAAACCCAGAGTGTAGCTCAGTGCTCTCGGCTAGTTGTAACTTTATAACAATCTGTCCAAGAAAGTAAAGGCAAGCTCTTTGTGAAAGTAAAGCCCCATAAACTGCGAAAGAGCCTTCCATTGTCTGCTTTGTGAGTGAGCGAGAATAATTTCTCTGTGTCGAGTCGGTTCTGTCCGGTGGAGGTTTTATTGGTGGGAATTACAGTCGGATTTTGTTCCGAGAAGGATATCTTACATAATACATCCTCACGACAGACTTCAACCAGGAAGGGTCTGAGGATTGATCCCAGTCAAGGTTTTCTGTGCAGGCTTTCTCAACATTGACCCTTATCAACCTCTAATACTTGGTTTAAAAGGTGTAACAATTTTTTATCTCGTTTTCCCCGAATCACCCACTACCCTTCTGGACTATACACATAATTACACTAATTAGCCATAGATGAAGAAGGTGGATTAAGGAAAAAATGTGCCTGCAACTGAGTAGAGAAAAGGTGGTAAAGCCCAGCTGGTAATCGAACCTTGTCCTCTGCGTCTCTAGGAGACCAGACAAGCTGAGAATGATGTCCATGCCCACGGAACCATTGGTAGGTCTACGTCTCTAGGAGACCAGACAAGCTGAGAATGTTGTCCGTGTCCACGGAACCACTGGTAGGTGTACGTCTCTAGGAGACCAGACAAGCTGAGAATGTTGTCCGTGTCCACGGAACCACTGGTAGGTCTACGTCTCTAGGAGACTAGACAAACTGAAAATGATGTCCATGTCCCCGGAACCACTGGTAGGTGTACGTCTCTAGGAGACCAGACAAGCTGAGAATGATGTCCATGTCCACGGAACCACTGGTAGGTGTACGTCTCTAGGAGACCAGACAAGCTGAAAATGATGTCCATGTCCACGGAACCACTGGTAGGTCTACGTCTCTAAGAGACCAGCCAAGCTGAGAATGATGTCAATGTCCACGGAACCACTGGTAGGTCTACGTCTCTAGGAGACTAGACAAACTGAAAATGATGTCCATGTCCCCGGAACCACTGGTAGGATCTACGTCTCTAGGAGACCAGACAAGCTGAGAATGATGTCCGTGTCCACGGAACCACTGGTTGGTCTACGTCTCTAGGAGACCAGACACGCTGAGAATGATGTCCATGTCCCCGGAACCACTGGTATGTCTACGTCTCTAGAAGACCAGACAAGCTGAGAATGATGTCCATGTCCACGGAACCACTGGTAGCTCTACGTCTCAGCAAATGTTGACCCGCACCTATGATGGGCGCGCTGAAAAAGGCGATAGTCTTGCCTTGGTTGGTGATTACATTGAGGTTGGGGTTCGATTTCCAGCTTGGTGTTGATCTATACCCCCACGCAAATGCGAGTACATTTCTTGTAAATTATAACTTCTTCATCCCTATCCTGGGCGGGTAGTAAGACGCTGATATAGTAGTTTAAATTTCGATCCAGTAAATAAATACACTATTATTTGATAACACTACATGTTATTCGAGGACATGTGACACTCTTGCGCCACAGACACACACACACACACACCCTCTCGTTCCCCCGGGACAAGAGTGGTTCAACAGACCTATAGGCTCCATCTCGTCTGCACGAGACATTCCGTGCATCATGCGGGGAGCCCCGAGCCACTGATCCATAGAGCACACGGNACAATCATTCCAGGAACAGTTTAATATCCGCGGGCGACCAACTACGTCATACCCTTTGTGCGCCGGGAATACTGAGCGGGAGATGGAGGTTTGGGGGTTAAAACAGGGCAAGTGATTCTCTGAGTGATGGTGGTGTTGTTGAAACAGGTCTGATTCCCTGAGAGATGGGAGGTGTTGTTGAAACAGGGCAAGTGATTCTTTGAGAGATGGAGGTATTGTTGAAACAGGGCAAGTGATTATTTGAGAGATGGTGGTGTTGTTGAAACAGATCTGATTCTCTGAGTGATGGAGGTGTTGTTGAAACAGGGCAAGTGATTCTTTGAGAGATGGAGGTGTTGTTGAAACAGGGCAAGTGATTCTTTGAGAGATGAGAGGTGTTGTTGAAACAGGTCTGATTCCTTGAGAGATTGGAGGTGTTGTTGAAACAGGGCAAGTGATTCCCTGAGAGATGGGAGGTGTTGTTGAAACAGGTCTGATTCCCTGAGAGATGGGAGGTCTTGTTGAAACAGGGCAAGTGATTCCCTGAGAGATGGGAGGTGTTGTTGAAACAGGTCTGATTCCCTGAGAGATGGGAGGTCTTGTTGAAACAGGGCAAGTGATTCCCTGAGAGATGGGAGGTGTTGTTGAAACAGGTCTGATTCCCTGAGAGATGGGAGGTCTTGTTGAAACAGGGCAAGTGATTCCCTGAGAGAGGGAGGTGTTGTTGAAACAGGGCAAGTAAGTATTAAATCATTGTTGGCTGCTCTAGCAACGTTTACTTTTGCAGCATTTATTGAATAATTTGTTTTAAAACCGTCCAAATCGCTTGTCTTTATTTTAATAGAGTTGTTACGGTACGTTGCGTGACTCCTGATCACACACTAGTTGTTTACATTAAGTAAGCGTTATGTGAACGTTAAGTTGGTCGTGATCCCGGCATAAAAGCCGATACACACAGAAAGCTAAGCTAAGCTAAGCTAAGCAATGGTCCCTCTTCTCCCCTCGAATTCAGTGTTATTTCTTTCTGGTCTGCTTCAGTGAATCTTAGTTATGACATTCTCCAAAATGTCTTGTTTGGGTTCAGGTTATAGTACTGAGGGAAAGAAGATGTTGCTGTTAGCAGTTGTTTTGGACGGTGAAGAAAATTTAGGAGGGTGAGGTTCGACTTGTTCAATTATCGCTTCCATTTTAATATAAGAACATTTATTAAATATAAAACTTAAATAGAATATTATTTAAATACACATGAAACAAACTTTTAAAAAAAAATTCAATACTTCTCTAATTATTTCCGCCAAACTAGCGCTGCGTCTGTTCAACACGGAGTCCAAGCTGCTTTATGCGCATGCGCAATTGTAATGCTGGATTCACACATGAAGATACACTACGCTATACTATGCTATAAGGCACGTACTTTTAAAGTTTCTGTAGCAAAAAAAGTTTTGAGTCAAAAAACAAATAAAAAATGTCTTTGGTAGAAAAGTTTAGTTTAATTTTCTACACGTGGTAATATCAACAGTTGTTGGATATTAGTTTTGAAGCTTGCAGAAAAAAAAATTGAAAATTTCATCTTTCAATGATTTTATTTTTAAATTAATAAACTTAAATATGGATAAGAGGGCGGCATGCAAGAACGCTACTAAGTGTGAGCGTATTCTTAGTGGCACGTTAGTGTAGTCCCAGGTACACTTACGGTCCTTCTAGCCTATGATGACGTAATCAAACCAACCCCACTAAGGGCCCACTCATACGAGCGCTATACTATGTTTCAAGATCGCTAGCCAAGTATTTAAACAGACACGTTCTCACATCACGCTATGCTGTGCTATACTATGCTATACTATGCTATTCTGTGCTATACTATGTTTTAAGATCGCTAGCCAAGTATTTAAACAGACACGTTCTCACATCACGCTATGCTGTGCTATACTATGCTATGCTATGCTATTCTGCGCTATACTATGTTTCAAGATCGCTAGCCAAGTATTTAAATGAACACGTTCACACATCATGCTATGCTGTGCTATGCTATGCTATGCTATGCTATGCTGTGCCGTGCTAAGCTACGTTATGTGAGCGAAATCGTGGACCGGGCGATTTTTACATTTCTCTCGCGCTACGTTTTGTGCTGGGCATGCGCACAACGGACAGACCCACAAAAGGCCATGTTGTCTTGAAGACTTCAAATACTCTACTAAACCTTCCAAAATACAGCGTAGTACAGCTCACTGTGTGAAACACACGAGAAAAGATGTCGCGCCGTATAGCGTAGCATAGCTTTATGTGTGAATCAGCACATTTACATACATGGTTGGCTATTTTTCTAAACATTTAGCAGAGCAAATCTTAGCTTAGCTTAGCTTTCTGTGTGAATCAGCCTTAAGAGTCTTCAATATGTTCGATTCTCCCGAGCTGTGGGGAAAAGATGCATTGTGGTTTCAACTAAGAGTCCTCTGTACGCTGCAACATTTGTGGTTCATTCTGATTTGTTGGATGCAACAAAGTGCTGCTCCAATGTAGACTTAAACCCTTATTTCACCGATGGCTCTATTTGCAAATTCGCGTTGATTCGCCTTTGAGAGAATGTTGACATGTTGGCAAGAAGTGGGCGACATCTCACCCGAGGGGGTGGGAGGTTCACTGCGTGTTAACACCCCCTCCTCCCTAAACCCTTACTGTCAGTATTCACCTGAGCTTGCGTGTCAGAATAACCTGTTCAATTCCAATTAAAATAGCTACTTTTTTTTTTTGAAACTTATTTCTTCTGTGGTGAAATAAATTTACAATCAAATTAGGCACAGTTTATTTGTCAACACATAACTTAACCCGCGTACCATTAGCTTAAAACCAACCGTCTAGCAGGTAATAAGTTAATTTCCAACTGAAAACATAAACAAATGAGATACAAAAAAACATTAAAGGATTCTAACTATTTTCCGGAATTGAACTAAGCTCCCCTAAGAGAGAAATTCATTTCCCCAACAAATCAACAATCAGCAAGGCTAGTTAGTAATTTAAGAAATCATAAAAATTGTGGCATAAAAAGTTACCAGATGGGAACATTGAGAAAATTTGAATCGCAGAATAAAAACCATAAACTTAGTTCTTGCTTTGACCTTGAATCACAAAAAAAATAGTAATGGTTTCGTGCTGACCTTGAATCATAGCGTAAGAACAATAATATCTGACCTTGACTCACAGAATAATAACAATTATTTATAGTTTTCCCTCTGAGCTTGAATCACGAAATAAGAACTATTGTGGTCTTAGTCCTGGCTGAAGGATCTCGACTTCTAATAGTCTCCGGTAGGTTTCTTCTACTGATAACGGTACTATCAAGCATCCAGTAGGTCCTCGGTGCGAGAGGCCCAGTCAGGCTCCTGATTTGTTACGACTGTCGGTCGCTATAGACAAGTGAAAGTCGCGTGGCGCCGCAAGTCACGGAAGGGGAGGGAGGTAGCGATGTCAACACAGGTGACAGACAACTCAAGTTCGATATTGTTCACAGGCGCGTGGGCGGTCTCTCCTGTCTGCGCAGTCGCGAGGGGGCGGGGCACATCAGGAGAGAGGCGTGTCCACAAGGGGCGGTGCTACGAGTGCGTGCAATGTTGCGAGTGTGCAAATTATCTGCGAGACAAATACCGTCTTTGTGAGGAGGGTGTGATGTTAGTCCACATTGTCTGGGTGTAATGTAAGTCCGTCATTGTCTGGGTGTGATGTTAGTCTGTCAATGTATGGGTATGATGTTAGTCCATCATTGGTTGGGTGTGATGTTAGTCCACATTGTCTGGGTGTAATGTTAGTCCGTCATTGTCTGGGTGTAATGTTAGTCCGTCATTGTCTGGGTGTGATGTTGGTCCATCATTGTCTGGGTGTGATGTTAGTCCGTCATTGTCTGGGTGTGATGTTAGTCCGTCATTGTCTGGGTGTGATGTTAGTCCGTCATTGTCTGGGTGTGATGTTGGTCCGTCATTGTCTGGGTGTGATGTTAGTCCGTCATTGTCTGGGTGTGATGTAAGTCCGTCATTGACTGGGTGTAATTTTTTTCATCATTGTCTGATTTTGATGGACAATACATAATTATTATACATACTTGCTTTGAGAATAGTTAGGGTTAGCAAACAAATACACACAAAAAATCCCTTGCTTCAAATATTTGTCAAAGAAAGATATTTATTTTGAGGAAGTCAGGGAAATCCCTGTCCAACCTGTTAATGTAAGACAACTCATATCACTTCTACGCATATGTCTGTACTTAAATCATTCAGAACTAGAACCTATTCAATCTACTAATGTAAGGCACGTTTCCAGGACGAGGGGGGAGGGGATCAGGGGGCTGAAGCCCCCCCCCCCCACCTCCAATATCAAACAAAAAATTAAAAACTTTTATAAAGAGATAAAAATTATAAAATTATCTTGAATGAAAATTGAGAGTAAAGCACTGTATAAACTACATTTTTAGTTTCAAGAATGTCAATTTATTCCATTATTTTTCTGTTTCGTTGTTTTCGGGTAATTTCAACTCTGCCGTCGTACGATCAGTTTATATTTATCACGTTTGGCAGCACTGGAGACTAAAGTAGCTTGATCTACAGTCTTAAGTCACCTAAGTTGGCCTACACTCAGGAATTCCTCAACACAGAGATAAAAATATGTTACAATTCCGTAAAAAAAAAAAATTATTAGATTTGACCTATGTTTGTTTGCATCCACTAATAATAAGTAACTATACTTTTTTATGACTTTTAATAGAAAGGTATTAGTTTTTATAAAATAAATATGTAAAATTAGTTTATTTTCTATAAAAGTCATAAAAGTATATCAATTAGTTGTAAATGCTAAAATGGGTCTACTTCAATATATTTTTGTACGAAATTTTGATATATTTTTTCTCCGTGCAGGTCAGATTCGTTCGCCCCCCTAACCAGTATTTGGTCTTGAGATAAGATGTGTGTGTCCCCCACCCCCCACCACTCCGGAAAGAAACTTCTGGATACCGGCCTGCACAAGTTTCCATGATCACTACTTGTCATAATAGACGGCCGTACACGCGGTAATAGTTGACTTGTACTGAATTCAGTATGGAAGCAACCATCATGATTGTGTACCGGGGAAATTAGACTCTCTTCATTAAAAAGTTTAGAGTGAGAGGTAGAGGGGGTTTGAGGGATGAACCATCAAATTAATAAATATTAGGACCCTCTCTAATCACACCTCCCCCTCCCCCACACCAACTGGAATGAACACGCCACACACACACAAAACAACAAGATGACGACATTAAAATACAGCCCCGGTAGCGAGTACCGTTTTTTGTTTGTTTTTTAATTCGAACATTCTCATTAGTCCACGTGATCCACTGGGTGGTGTGTGTGTATGTGTGTGTGTGTGTGTGTGTGTGTGTGTGGTTCATTACACCCGGCTAATAATGTACCACAAGCGACCAGTCTCCCCCGGGAAATAGTTGTCTTCATGCCGGTAGAATAACTGGATCACATTTCCTGTGAACCATCGACATGGGAGTATGGTTGGTAAAGAAGTTACTAGATCTACTTTCATGTGTTCATAGTATAGTAAAATGTTATCAATCTTATTATTATTATTATTATTATTATTATTATTATTATTATTAGCACCGCGTCTTACTACCCGTTCGGGTTATACGCACTTACGCTAATGTGTAATGGTAGGGTGATTGTGAGAGGAAATGGAGGACCTACAGTTTAACGTGGAATCCGAACCACGGTGGAGGCCTGGAATTCCCCACATTCACAAGATGTCTTGTCAGAGGTGAAGGAAGGGTTTGGTAATCAGTTATCAATGTTCACTGCAATTAAATATTTTTGTATTTTCTCAAGATGCTCTTTTTATTAAAATTGGACTGTACAAAGAAAGTGGACTAGGTCTAGCACCCAAAAGCACCAAAACAAGAACTATCGTGAGATAGTGCCTCTGAAAGGAATTTTATCAGGGAGTACCAAGTCTTTTTTTTTTGACCCCCTTCCATTTTCCATTAATCCTGTCTAAGGAAAACATACTAATCCTATATGAAAAAAAAAAGGAAATAAATAAATAGAACAGAAAAATGATATTTGAATTGTTACTTACGCGCCTCGGTGGCGTAGTTGGCTAACGCGCTTGTCGTGTTGAGCTCTACTGCTGAGGATGGGGAGATCGAGGTTTGAATCTCGGTCGGGTGAACTGGGGGTGTTTTTTCCTAAATGGTTTTCCACTCTCCCTCCACGCAAATGCGGGCTCACTTCCTCTAATTCAACCTTCCAATTCCTAATCCATTAGAGTAATTAATACTTAAAGCGTATAACCCGAACGGGTAGTAAGACGCAGTGCTAAATATTAAAATTAATTTTTACTTGGTGACCTGGTGGTCTAGGGGTAAGGTGTCTGATATCTGTGCTGGCGGCCGGGGTTCAATCCTCGGTCCCGGCACAGATTTATCTGATTTCCAAACCCTTCCTTCAGCCCTGACAAGGCGTGTATTAATCAAAACTTGTGAATGTGTGGGATGCCTGGCCATCATCGTGGTTCGGATTCCACGTAGGTCCTCCATTTCATACCACAATCACCCTACTTCTACACCTTAGCGTAAGTGCATATATCCCGAATGGGTAGTAAGACGCGGTGCAAATAATAATAATTTATACTTATACACCCAAAAAAAATGGAAAAAAATAAGACAAAATACTATACCTATATCCTAATAATAATTTAGTAAACTTAATAATACTAGTAGTAGAGATCTGAATGCGATTCTTAATTATGAAAACATATTCTGAGATCCCAGGAAACTCCTATGCCCCTTTTAGATGCCCGGGTACGATGTACCCCTGCATCCCCCCCCCCTCCCCCCCTCTCACAGAGCCTGGCCCGATTACAGCCCTCGTGTGGACGTAGTAACACTACACTAGTTTCTGTGTCGACTACTGGTCATCTTCAGAAGGCCGCCAGTTTTATAAATCCCACACTCTGTTGGCGACTTTCTATCTTGGGAGATTCGCAGCTGAGACAACATCTAGATATATGTATATACCTTGATTTTCTTTTATTTATTTTTCAATAATGTCTTCTTGAGTTCTTGTTTTTTATTTGGCGTCTCGCTCAAGTTTGATAATTAATTGTTTTATCGACAGTTCTACGTGTTACGGTTTATTGCACTAGTTAATTAAAACAAGCTCTTGGGACTAGTTTTAGTCTTATTTACCTACGAAGTAAACCAGCACACGAAACGTATTATATATATATATATATATATATCCATTAATTAGGTCTCTAGAAATTTTACCCCTACAAATGGAATAACTAACGTAAGAATGTCTGACTTGACTTCCAAACGAGAGTTTATTAAAACACATATTCATATTATTTGAATTGAAAAATTATACCAAAACACGGGAATTTAACCCTGGACCTTTGGCTTACATTCCCATGTTCAAGTGTATTTTTAAATTTAAATAATATTATATTTTGATGTGGCTGTGATCGTACTTATTAAAATATATACGCTACTATCTTGTCTATTTAATCCATCATTAAATTATTATTATTATCATCATCACCGTGTCTTACTACCCGTTCGGGTTGTACGCACTTACGCTAATGTGTAATGGTAGGGTGGTAGCGAGATGAAATGGAGGACCTACAGCTGATTTTAAACGATAATCTACGGTTATAAAAACTAAGTTTCCGTCTAGGTAAATAAATATCACTTCAGTGAAAAGTGAAAAATGTTCCATGAACCTCCACGTAAAACCATTCTATGGAACTACGATTTTATGTTTTTTTAAATCAATTTACATCACAATTAGGCCTACTATTTACAGTTTAAGAGAGTTCATCGTGGCAAGCCCAACTCAGATCCCGGCTCGTATCTGCGTTTGTGTTTGGTATGGGAGTAAAAGGGAAAAGAAAACACCAAGAATATTTGCGGTGCATTCGTGTTTGAATTTTCCGCGGTGACGATGGGAGACAAAGCGAAAAAGTTTCTGGTTAATAGCTACAGTATGTCCCTATTATGAAAGACTATAC
>CABFVX010006144.1:25410-42889 GCA_902151425.1 Timema shepardi
TTATTTTCAACGCACATCTTGAAGAATCATCATAGACTCTACCATAAAATATGAGTGACTATCGGCAATTTTATGAGGAATAAATTAAATTTTCAAAATAAAATATAACCTATGTTACTCGCTGATAATGCAGCTTTATATTGGTGAAAGAATTTTTTAAATAGGTTCAGTAGTTTTTGAGTTTATCCATTACAAACAAAAAAACAAATCTTTCCTCTTTATAATATTATAGTGTAGATTGAAGATTTGTACACACTGCTTATCTGTGAAACCATTCTAAAATTGTCATAAATGGCCATTTCAATGCAGTTTGTATCCAAATATCATGTTATATTTCAACAGTGTTCAATATTTGTTCGTGTACATCTATGATATCTAGCCAACTGTATCACAGAGTTGATTGGCATATGAAGTAAAGTCTTAATCTTAGTGATGAGGAGACTTATTTGAATTAAATGCACACACATCAGGCTTTAATTTCTTTTTAAAATCAACGTTCCTGATACTTTGGCCAGTAGCGTTAAACCCGAACAGTGATATCTGATAAGAGTTGTCCAGAAAGTCGGCAGTTGCTATCAGTTCGTTCCCTTTAGTTTGATTCTCACTGATAGGACCGTGCTGGGTCTGTATCGTGTAGCGACTGTAACAATACAATACATTAAGTCACAATAGGACCCGCCCCATGCTGACATGTACGCATAGCTCTCTGTAATTCATAATACCCACTCCAATTATACCGACACTAATGGAATCCCTACAAAAGTACTCTTCTCTATTGTAGTTCACGTAGTTTGGTACGACATAATAAAACAATTCTGAACAATAATATTCTCTCTACATAAACAATTTTAACATAATAAAACTGTTCGTGTACTTACCGATTGAATTGTATGAAACTAGCAACCACCAAGACTGGCCTACACCTATCATCCTAAATCGACGAGTGGGTCGAGCGAGCTACGATGTTCCAACAAGATGTAGTCAACTCCCTCCTGTTCTACTAACACGTAATGGTCCGTCCAACATTAGAGACGGCTAGAGAATTACTATTAACCTGCCCTCTGATGGTAGAGAGATGAACTACTTTCAAAACATCAGGTGATTGAAGAGATGGTTTGGAAGTCGGATGGAGCCTTGTCAACAAATGGTCTACGTGATCATCCAAAGCCGTATTGACGTCACCGACCGTGTATTCAATTCTCCCACCTTGATTCTATTGCGACGAAACCCACTATATATTGTGATGTGCGTGTATGCTAAAATGACTATTTTATTACATCGCTTGACCAAGGAATATTGTCCTGGACCTAGACAATGTCAGGATAAAACATATATATATTATATCTTCATCAGAATCTTAACTATGGCGATTTATTTATTGGACTCTGATTTTAGTTTTAACTCTTAGTGTCAGCCATGTTAGATGTTGCAATTTTTTCATTATCTAAATCTATTGATTTTTACCTGATCGTTGAATTTGAAATGAGGCTCTATATTTTGCCGGTCACCACTTGGGCGCTAAAGTCTTTTTGACTGTTAAATCTTTTAGATAGCCACAATTGTTAATTGACTTGAAGTTGAACGAGTTAAATGTAAATGGTTTTGAAATTGTAGATAGTAGTAATTATTTGGTAAACATCAAGGTAGCGTTTCTTATTTTTGTTTTCATTTTGAAATATAGTTTAATGTAACGTAATTTTCTGATCATTTTGATTAATTATGAAATTAATTAACTATAGTATATTTTCTAATATTTTTCTATGGTTGGCTTCTAATATGATATTTTCATTATTTACTAGTAGGGTTATTGTTTTCATTTACCAATATTATGTCAGGATAAGATAGTCCCGGAGGAGTTCGACTAAAGTCTGTTATCCAAACTCTCGTGTAATTTAAAGTTTCTTATAGAAAGTTAACATGTAAAGTTAACTTTCTTTGAAGCATTTATTCTTTGGTATGAAAAATACACTTTGGTAACGTTTTGAAGGTGCCCATCAGGCCCTTATTTAGCCCTTATGTATTATCCTGATGGATATTAATATTTTTTATTTATTGTACTAAATTCAACGTTACGGGTTGTCCAGTCTCTTCAAGACCGACCCATTTTAATATGGGATATAATACGAGTTTTATAACTCTCTCTTAAGTTATCTGCGAAATTTAAAAGTTTCACAAATATTTTAGAATGAGTGTCCCGAAGTCTGAAAACTTACAGAAACCTCTTGCATTCAGATTTTCAGCTATCTCCTTCCAAATATTTTCTTTGGTGGGATTATTATCATAATCTTTATGCTGCAAATTATATAAGCATTCATACTCTTGAACATACATTATTAAGTTTTCTTCATCCATAGTTTTGGCTTATAGCATACAGTTGTGTTAACAATGCTGTAATGTTCCGCAGCCACTGTCAGATTGTAGATAAGAACCTTCGTGAAGGTTCGCCGCTTGCGACATCATCTATATTCCCACTGATAGGACTGTGCTCGTAACGTGCTGGACCGTCACCTTGGGAAATCACTTTTGAAACGATCCAAGACGACACAGTCCCAGTGCGATCTGAGTACAGTTCTATCAGGTTGAATCAAACTTTTCCCAGCAACACTTGCCACTCCGTACGGCCGTAGGATGCAACAATTGAGAAGCGACTGAACTTCAAGGACAATTATTATTATTATTATTATTATTATTATTAGCATCGCGTCTTACTACCCGTTCGGGTTATACGCACTTACGCTAATGTGTAATGGTAGGGTGATTGTGAGATGAAATGAAGGACCTACAGTTTAACGTGGAATCCGAACCACGTTGGAGGCCTGGCATTCCTCACATTCACAAGATGTCTTGTCAGAGGTGAAGGAAGGGGTTTGGTAATCAGATAAATCTGTGCCGGGACCGAGGATTGAACCCCGGCCGCCAGCATAGAAGTCTTGACACCTTACCCCCTAGACCACCTGGTCACCTTCAAGGACAATTGTTGATAGACTAAATATAACCGATTGCATTAGGTAATGTCGGAAAGACCGCAGCTAAAATTAATTAGCTTTGATTAGAGTAGGGAGAAGTGTGTTTTATTAGAGTAGATTAGTATTAGGGTAGTATTAGGTCCAAGGAAGGGGTTTCTGGGAGTACGCGGGGCACCATCTCCGACAGAGCGCCTCTCCGGGATGCGTGTTGCCACTGGAGCCCTTAGCAACTATGAAAACATGGTCCCAAGTTGTTGCTCAGAGATCCAGCGATGGAGGTTACCGGGCACTTAAACTACCCGGGGTGGACCAATCGGTATAAACTCAAAAGTAAAACAGGATTAGGACATTAGTTTAAGAGTGTAAATTTTAGGTGTCAATTCCAGATTAGTAATTATAAAAAATCGGAAACAGGGATAAGTGAAAGTGAGGTAAACACAAATAGAAGATGTAGATAAGGCTCTCTTTACACATATAGATAGAAATCAAAATAGTCTAGAGAATATAAAAAAGTCACCTTATCCACACCTCATTGAACTAATAAGAAACTCTCATAAAGTGTTCTGAAGATCACACAGAGAAATAACAAGTTTTTTTTTGTTTGACTTTTATTATACATTCTCTTTCTCCCCCTCTCTCTATTCCCCCTCGATCTCTCGCCTCTCGTTCTTTCTCTGGCTGGATGACTGCAATTATTTGAGTCGGGGAAGGCAATTTAGTAAATAATTATTGGTTCATTTTTGGGCTATAATGAGGAGCTGTGGGAGATTTTGGTTAGCTTCTGATTTTCTGCATCATTTGGTGAAACATTTGGAGCCGGGAGTCTACAGCGCGACCGAAATAACTATAGGAGAGACTTCCTTCACACGTTAAACAACTAACATTCCTACCACCCGTCCGGGGAAAGTACAGCACGACCGAAATAACTAGAGGAGACTTCCTTCGCACGTTAAACAACTAACATTCCTACCACCCGTCCGGGGAAACTACAGCACGACCGAAATAACTAGAGGAGACTTCCTTCGCACGTTAAACAACTAACATTCTTACCACCCGTCCGGGGAAAGTACAGCGCGACCGAAATAACTAGAGGAGACTTCCTTCACACGTTAAACAACTAACCTTCTTACCACCCGTCCGGGAAACTACAGCACGACCGAAATAACTAGAGGAGACTTCCTTCGCACGTTAAACAACTAACATTCTTACCACCCGTCCGGGGAAAAGTACAGCGCGACCGAGATAACTAGAGGAGACTTCCTTCACACGTTAAACAACTAACCTTCTTACCACCCATCCGGGAAACTACAGCACGACCGAAATAACTAGAGGAGATTTCCTTCACACGTTAAACAACTAACATTCCTACCACCCGTCCGGGGAAACTACAGCACGACCGAAATAACTAGAGGAGACTTCCTTCACACGTTAAACAACTAACATTCCTACCACCCGTCCGGGGAAACTACAGCACGACCGAAATAACTAGAGGAGACTTCCTTCACACGTTAAACAACGAACCTTCTTACCACCCGTCCGGGGAAACTACAGCATGACCGAAATAACCAGAGGATATACTTTCTTCACAGGTTAAACACTCAACACTCTTACCACCCGTCCGGGGAAAGTATAGCACGACCGAAATAACCAGAGGAGATACTTTCTTCACGCGTACACAGTCTTACCAACCATACAGGCTAGCCGCATTATAACACTGATAGGGTGGTGACGAGGAAGAGAGGTCTTAGAGGAGATGTACCCTCATTCTCTGGGGGTACGGACGGTGAAAGAGTGGGTAGTCATTTTGAAAAAAATCATACTCTGTTCACTCGGCTAGTATTTAAAACCTGACCTGAGGGTTAATGCCTTAACCTGCGTACTCACCTGTGAATGTTTTAGATACAGGCTTTCCCTCTCTGGTGGGACAGGTTCTGTTCTTATGACAAGCGCAAGAGCTCATGAGTGAAATATCTGAGCTTATAGGTCACACAATTTGAACAATGTTCAAGGTCAAGTTCAGGATCACTGGCGCAAGTGGGAAAGAACCTTTGGTGTAGCGCGTGGCCCGTAACTAATTTGTTTTTATAATTACACTAAGGTTTCTCCTCCATTTTCATTATAAGCAGAGCAAATAGTATATTATTTTATAAAAAGGGCACTTAATGACAGCAGGAAAAACTACTATTTATAGTTTCACGCATTCATGCTTCAAGTCATGCTATCCGCAGCTGTCACTCTTGATAGATATTATCAACAACTATAAAATAGCAATAATAATATAGTAAAATATTATCAGTGTTGACCATGAAGAAGGTTTGTATTTTATAAAAGGCTCTTTCTATGATAGCGGACATGACAAGGATTCAATTTTGTACGCTGCTTTGTTTTCCTACAGGACCTGTACAGGCTGTAACAACTCCTCCTACAGTACCTATCCCTGCCAGTGATGGATATTGCAGGCTGTAACAAGTCCTCCTACAGTACCTATCCCTGCCAGTGATGGATATTGCAGGCTGTAACAAGTCCTCCTACAGTACCTATCCCTGCCAGTGATGGATATTGCAGGCTGTAACAAGTCCTCCTACAGTACCTATCCCTGCCAGTGATGGATATTGCAGGCTGTAACAAGTCCTCCTACAGTACCTATCCCTGCCAGTGATGGATATTGCAGGCTGTAACAAGTCCTCCTACAGTACCTATCCCTGCCAGTGATGGATATTGCAGGCTGTAACAAGTCCTCCTACAGTACCTATCCCTGCCAGTGATGGATATTGCAGGCTGTAACAAGTCCTCCTACAGTACCTATCCCTGCCAGTGATGGATATTGCAGGCTGTAACAAGTCCTCCTACAGTACCTATCCCTGCCAGTGATGGATATTGCAGGCTGTAACAAGTCCTCCTACAGTACCTATCCCTGCCAGTGATGGATATTGCAGGCTGTAACAAGTCCTCCTACAGTACCTATCCCTGCCAGTGATGGATATTGCAGGCTGTAACAAGTCCTCCTACAGTACCTATCCCTGCCAGTGATGGATATTGCAGGCTGTAACAAGTCCTCCTACAGTACCTATCCCTGCCAGTGATGGATATTGCAGGCTGTAACAAGTCCTCCTACAGTACCTATCCCTGCCAGTGATGGATATTGCAGGCTGTAACAAGTCCTCCTACAGTACCTATCCCTGCCAGTGATGGATATTGCAGGCTGTAACAAGTCCTCCTACAGTACCTATCCCTGCCAGTGGTGGATATTGCAGGCTGTAACAACTCCTCCTACTGTACCTATCCCTGCCAGTGATGGATATTGCAGGCTGTAACAACTCCTCCTACTGTACCTATCCCTGCCAGTGGTGGATATTGCAGGCTGTAACAACTCCTCCTACTGTACCTATCCCTGCCAGTGGTGGATATTGCAGGCTGTAACAACTCCTCCTACAGTACCTATCCCTGCCAGTGGTGGATATTGCAGGCTGTAACAACTCCTCCTACTGTACCTATCCCTGCCAGTGAGGGATATTGCAGGCTGTGACAAGTCCTCCTACTGTACCTATCCCTGAGATAGGACAGAGAGGAAAGAGAGAACGATAGAGAGAATACAGTTAAAGGACAGAGAGAGAACATAAAGAAGGACCAAGATAGGATAGAAAGGACTGATAAAGGACAGATAAGGACAGAGAGAAAGACAAAAGAGAGCAGGACCAAGAGAGAACGCAGAGAAGGGCAGATAGAGGGCAGAGAGAGGGCAGATAGAGGACAAAGAGAGGACAGAGAGAGGATAAACGTTTCCCAGATTCCTTGTTTGGGGTTGAACCTTAGATCCTCATCTGAAGAAGAATATGAGGAAGGGTGGGGAAAGTCTAGAACGTAAATGAAGGAAGATTAAATAAACCACGATGATAATAAAGAGCTAAGTAGGTTTTCTAGAAAATAATTTTATTTTTGTAAATTTATTATTCCTGATCAAGCAAAAAGTGATTATGAAGGCTAGAAATACCTCGTCCTAACTAGGCATACCACCTTTCAGAACCTTACCAATATTTATATTGATAAAAGGGATGAGTAAGGTAGAACTTAGATGAATAGTACCCACATTTGAGATTAAAGGGAAGCGGGGAAGCACTTCTTGTTATACACGGCTGGGTTTCAAACCCCAAACTTCAGGTCCATTAATAAAAATAAAAAAGACGAGACTGACTCCATAAGCCACGTGCCCTTCTCTGAGGGTCAGAAGTAGAGGAACAAACAATCTAAAGAAAGATCATAAGTTATTTTGAGCACAAGATTAAATAAATGGTACGGTGTAATGCACAGACATTCTTCCGCTTTTATCTTAAAATAGACATTTACTAAAATCTCGTAATATTTGTGAAACAAAGTAGTCGGGCTGTACATTGTTGTAGAAACACTACACCAAAGATCACAAATTAAATAATATACACTGTTACTTACTCTATGGCTTTAGGAACTAGAAACACTGTTACAGAAAAATTGAAAAAAGAGAAACATCTTTGTCACACAAAGAGCATAAGAATCAAATTCATTTTCAAAGGCCTGAATAATTAAAAATATACATATATTGACTTATAACCTAGAAACTATTGGTTTTATAAAAATATACTTCAAATAAAAGATGTATCTCTTTAATAATACTAAAATTTTACAGTGATACGTTATTTCGTATCTCAAATAGTTGCGGGGAAATGATGAAAATTGGAAAATTTCCCTTATATTCCCTCAGAATAAAATGAGAATTGCCAACTTGTTTATAGATAAACAGTTTCTAGATATAAAATCGAATCAAAAAATGTCAGAATGAATTTTGAGAAAATTGATAATTTTCTTTCTGCCCTTAAGTAAACTACCCTTCATTTTAGGGTTAAGTTTTTAATTCCAAAAAAAACAGTTAAGGGGACTTTTATGATACCGAGTTCTAGCCCAATCTGTAAAATAGTTTTAGGCTCTAGCCAAAGGTACAGACTGACAGAAGAAAAATTGCGAAAACAAATTTTGGTTTCAGGGAGGTCATGAAACGTCGACATTTATCCAAATCTCGAGTTCGATTGTTTGGACGATCATAATACTTTCTCTCCTAGGTGTTGAAAGACAGTAAAAGACAAAGAGTTGTTAAAGCAAAACATTAAAAAATATAGGCCTATAATGATAAGAGAAGGGGAAAACCCGGAAGTAAAAAAATGCTAAGTGATTTTCTTATTAATTTAAGCCGCAATATAAAGCTAAAAAAATATTATTATTATTAGCACCGCGTCTTACTACCCGTTCGGGTTATACGCTCTTACGCTAATGTGCAATGGTAGGGTGATTGTGAGATGAAATGAAGGACCTACAGTTTGACGTGGGATCCGAACCACGGTGGAGGCCTGGCATTCCCCACATTCACAAGATGTCTTGTCGGAGGTGAAGGAAGGGTTTGGTAATCAGATAAATCTTTGCCGGGACCGAGGATTGAACCCCGGCCGCCAGCATAGAAGTCCGACACCTTACCCCTAGACCGCCAGGTCACCCTAAAAAAATAAACATGAGCACACCATAAGAGTAACTTGTCTTGGACATATTAAATGGATGTTACGTCAACTACACACACAGATAAACTAGTATGCGTAGCCACCCGCAAGATATAAAATACACTTTTTTATCTATAAAGAAAACAAACAAAAGAAACCAGATGTTTCGTTCTGGGGACATTTGTAGTCGTCCCAGCAGAACAGGTTTTGTAATATTTGGAAAGTTTGTCTCAGGTGCGAGAGAACATAAGTCTCAAGACTCCAATTGCTTTAAACACCTACAACCCACCTACCTACTTGGAGGGGAATATATTATTATTTATATTATCACTATTGTTTCAGTTATTTTGGATTCCTGCATGGTAATACAAGTGAACTTAACTTTATATTTGATTAGTTATTGAAATGTATACTGAAGATACGACCATAAGCGTTAAACCTTCATAGAAGGTTAAAGTGTCATGGAGTTCGCGCGGGTTGGAGTGAGATCGAAGTCATCGTAAGACCTGATTAAGATTTGCGCTGGGTGGCCTGGCAGTCTATGGGGGTAAGGTGTCAGACTTCTGTGCTGGCTGCCGGGGTTCAAACCTCGGTCCCGGCATAGATTTATCTGATTACCAAACCCTTCCTTCACCTCTGGCAAGACATCTTGTGAATGTGGGGAATGGCAGGCCTCCACCGTGGTTCGGATCCCACGTTAAACTGTAGGTCCTACATTTCATCTCACAATCACCCTACCATTACACATTAGCGTAAAGTGCGTATAACCCGGACGGGTAGTAAGACGCGGTGATAATAATAATAATTATATATAATGTTGATAATTATTGATATTAAAGCAATATCAGATTATTGTAAATTTTCAGGAGGAAAATCTCCTAAATCATTTTCTGACTTGTCAAAGTGACGGGGCTTGTAGTAGAGCCAGGTCTAAGGTCAAACGCGTATTATATATAAATTGTTGCTTCTCTTTTAGAAATCTGTAAACTTTGATATGATCAACCTCAAAGTTAAAGCTTTTCTTTGTTAGATGCAAACTGGTTTGGTAGAAATTTAGTTTGAAAGAAATGACGGCTTCCTCTTTTATTATACTTTTTAAATTTGAAATTTTTTGCACATTTTTAGTATGTAAGCCTTTATTTAAAAAGAAAATTAATGAATATAATTGGGTGGATATTTCTGTAACGATTTGATTCAGGTTTTACGACATAAACCATTTTAAAAATTATTTCAATCCTTAGAAAATCTATAACACATAAATAGTGAAACGGTACATCTGTTATTGATTCCATCGCCCATCAACACTAAGGAAATCCTGTAATATAATATTTAATATCTCCCAATATCTTCAGGAGCACAAGAGTTTGTCGAAAAACCGCAGCAAATGTCCCCTCCAGTGATGGTATTCGTGGTCGAAACCTCTTTCACAATCCGACAACTATCGGCGAGATGTTGGTTCATTTCCTTGTAGTCCTCAATAAATAAACAAGGTAGTAGAATATAAATAATAGTAATACACGTGAGAAACAAGCTGTAACTTCGGGGGTCCCCCTTTCTTGAACACACAAAAATAAAAATAAAACTCTTTAAATACGACCTTGATATTGGGATGTTCCGGATTCCACATGACTCCGCCGCTACTATATAGCTACAGTGGTCACATGACTTCTTTGGTGCTGACTGTTAGCTCACAGCTGACGTCTGACAGTCAACATTTAGGTATATACCTGAATTTTTACTGTCAGAAGTGAGAGCTTCTAAACATATGTTTTTGCAGATCATATGGTTTAGCGTAGGGATACGTAATTTGGTCTAGTAACTTTTCAAAGCTGTCAGTCAGCACCAAAGAAGCCATGCGGCTACTGTACTGCTGGTGGGATAACAGTTGAAACTCTACTGCACAGTGGAGAGTACGAGGATATCGTAGTGGAGGTTGAAGAAATAAACTATTCAGTATGTTTTGTATGAGGCATGACCACATGTTAGAAACGGACAATAGGCACCATAATGCTTAGTCACGATTCACTAATGTAACAATCAGTGATAACTTGCTGTTTTATCAACATACTTAACAAAGGATTAAAGAGAAAATTATTTAAAATCATATCAGTATTATTATATTATTCAAGAACTTTTGAAATTACCGTCTGTAGACACCTACATTAAATGTATGTGATGAAGCAATATTTTAATTCATTTTACCAAAACAGGTTTCTTGTTATTAAAACTGTGAAAACAATTACCTCAACTCGCATTACCCCTTCTCTCCCTTAAGAGGTCACTTTGAACCCCGAATTCGATGTCAAACTATTGTATGTTGTTATTGATGGGTTTACTAAAAATTAATGTGATTTAACTCTTTAAAAAAATTCATGACACATTAAAGTGTCTCTTTGTCATTCACTATTTGTATTTGTTGTTTTGATTCTAATCTAGCAACAACAAAAATGTCAACTTTCAAAAATGTTCCATTGTTTCCCCGGATTTCCCTAACTATATATCAGAATTATTGATAAACGGGTGACAGAGCTGTGCTCTGCGGGATTAAAACCACATATCAAAATGTTATGGTCACGAGACCAAATCTTTAGATATTTTAAAACTAAGAATTGTGTTTTCGAGGCGTTAGGACACGTTTGAAGCTGCTTAGCCTTGCCTAGGCCACAGACCAGGATCCAACAGATCCTCAGCAGTAAGGAAGTCTCGCAGTGCTTCTTGAACCACGTTTAGTCCATCAACACTGGGGTTCGCTAGTGTCAATGCTCGGTGAAATAAACATTTTTAAATAATAATAATAATATTTAGCACCGCGTCTTACTACCCGTTCGGGTTATACGCTTTAAGTACTAACTACGCTAATGGATTGGGAAGGTTGAATTAGAGGAAGTGAACCCGCATTTGCGTGGAGGGAGAGTGGAAAACCATTTAGGAAAAACCACCCCCAGTTCACCCGACCGAGATTCGAACCTCGATCTGCCCGTCCTCTGCAGTAGAGCTCAACACGACAAGCGCGTTAGCCAACTACGCCACTGAGGCGGGTAACTTTTAAATGTGTAGTTGTTAAACGATCAACTTTTAACATGCTCGTCATAAAGAAACTATTGGAATCTTAATGTTCAGTCTGCTTAGGCCCATTGTAAGGAAGGATTATGTGAAGAGGGGATTGGGTCGCTACCTGAAATAAGCTTTGTGGAAGCCTGCCGACTGATTTGAGATGGATATATGTCTCCCTAGTGAGACTATACTTAAGATTAGCTTTCTTTTTAACTCCCCTTGATGGCACCTATCAATCCACATGTTGAAGGATTCAAACTCTTCCACGGAGCGCAGCCATTTTATCCCGGAGGGGGTGAGTCTGGTGTATATATTGTGTGTGGCTTCTGCTTAGCGCAAGCCTTTGTGTAGCTTTGGAGGGGGAAATCATTTTTGACCTCTCCTACTCACGCACTGAAAGGTTTTACCACCTCCTTGTGTATTATGTTTCCTAAGGAAGGTGATGCGTCAAGGACGGGAGATCAGCGTAGCGTTGAGACGCGTTGCAAACATCTATATTATTATTATTATTATCACCACGTCTTACTACCCGTTCGGGTTATACGCACTTACGCTAATGGGTAATGGTAGGGTGATTGTGAGATGAAATGGAGGACCTACAGTTTAACGTGGAATCCGAACCACGGTGGAGATCTGGCATTCCCCACATTCACAAGATGTCTTGTCAGAGGTGAAGGAAGGGTTTGGTAATCAGATAAATCTGTGCCGGGACCGAGGATTGAACCCCGGCCG
This sequence comes from Timema shepardi, assembly GCA_902151425.1. NCBI lineage: Eukaryota > Metazoa > Arthropoda > Insecta > Phasmatodea > Timematidae > Timema > Timema shepardi. The sequence continues at coordinate 37,682 of CABFVX010006144.1, forward strand.
CCAGCACAGAAGTCTGACACCTTGCCCCTAGACCACCAGGTCACCCAAACATCTACAAATATCGCGATATTTAACAAGTGATTTGTTCATTCTAAATATGACTCGTGTGAAAATGGAGTTAAAAGATAGCATACCGTTTCTAAATAATTAAAAACGTATTTTAAGTTTTAGAAATTATAAAATAATAATTGAAATGATCTTATTTTTCAGGAACTTTGACCTGAAATGTATCAGTTCTGAGATGAAAGTTATTGTTTAGAAACACATTACCAGTCTTTCTTGAATAAATAAAACCATATTGTAGCACAAAATAACATTCTGTGATAGTTGAGGAATGTTTCACTGGTTTGGAAGCTTCACAACTGACATCAACATAAGAAACAGGTGACCTGACGGTCTAGGGGTAAGGTGTCAGACTTCTGTGCTGGCGGTTGGGGTTCAATCCTCGGTCCCGGCAAAGATTTATCTGATTACCAAACCCTTCCTTCACCTCTGACAAGACATCTTGTGAATGTGGGGAATGCCAGGCCTCCACCGTGGTTCGGATTCCACGTTAAACTGTAGGTCCTCCATTTCATCTCACAATCACCCTACCATTACACATTAGCGTAAGTGCGTATAACCCGAACGGGTAGTAAGACGCGGTGCTGATAATAATAATATAAGAAATACAATAGTGTGAGGTTATTTCTTTTCAAGTAGGCGGTGCCCTTAAAGTGTCATGTCCATCCTCACCAGCAGTACTTCTGGTTTTATTTTTTATTTGCTCACTTCTTCATAGATAGCGTTTATTTTTTTATTGTTTTTTTTTTCCAAGGCGGCGGAAGCTTGGAGCAGTAACCTGATCTTGAATTCTCCTCTCCACCTCACCCGCTCAATTTTGTAACTCTTCTCTCCCTCTCTCTTGTCTATTAATTCCTTCTACTTTTTTTATTTTCTCCGACTGTCCTCCTTGGCTTTGACGTGTTCGATCTATGGACCAAGATTAGAGAGAGAGAGAGAGAGAGAGAAAGTTAAACGATGTGGGTGGATATAATTGGGTAGATTTGTTAGAAAGAATTTTCTCATGCTCTTTATTTTCTCTCTCTGTCGTATTCATGTGAAATAAAGTGCGGCGCGTTGTTTCTGTTCAAAGATAAATTAGTTAGAGACATGATTCACAAAGTCTTCAAGATGTGGGAGATAGCCGGTTGGTTTTATTTCAAAAATATATTATTTTTATTTGAGCTTGTTTATAAACTTGATTTTAAAACATTTTATATGTATACAGGTTTTTGTTGAGTTCTTAGAAAAAGTACAAATATTTATTAATTTATGAACTTATTTCAACATTAGTTAAGACAAAATACTATATAATGTATACACTTACAAATTATTTAAATTACTGCCCACTTTAAATTGAATTATTGTTTATTTTAATACCTCAAATTTACATTAAAATGGCCATAATAAATCAAATTAATGAAATTGATAAGCTGTAAAATTATTTAATATATGAAACAAATGTTAGCTTTTAACATTTTTTTTATAACATCTAATTTTCTAACATCTTTTAAGAATACAATTTTAAAATAAATTATATTCAAGAAAAGTTAGAAAGGATATCGATAACGTGCCCCGGCAAGTTGTAAGTAGACCTGCAAGTTATTTGAGTCAACATTTTGAACCTCGCCACCATTTTCATTAGAAATTAAATCTACGCTACCTTTGAGTGCAACCAAACCGTGATTACCTAATGGATCTTGGGGCCACGCCCCACCAACCTTTTTTCGAACAGTTTTTCTTTTTTTTCTATTCTATAAAATAATTTGGATGAATAAATCATGGGGTGACCTGGTGGTCTAGGGGTAAGGTGTCAGACTTCTGTGCTGGCGGCCGGGGTTCAATCCCAGGTCCCGGCAAAGATTTATCTGATCACCAAGCCCTTCCTTCACCTCTGACAAGACATCTTTTGAATGTGAGGAATGCCAGGTCTCCACCGTGGTTCGGATTCCACGTTAAACTGTAGGTCCTCCATTTCATCTCACAATCACCCTACCATTACACATTAGCGTAAGTGCGTATAACCCGAACGGGTAGTAAGACGCGGTGCTAATAATAATAATAATAAATCATGAATATGAAGTGGAGCACCATTCATTACATGCAGTGAATTATTGGATTCGTTGTACAATATTCCAGTTAAGATTATTCATTCCTCGCTCCAAACATCACGCGAGAACTGTATCAACGCTCTCGTGACTGAATATAGAAACTGAGCAGGGCCAGCTGTGACATGACCTCTTAGAGAAGCCACGCTCAATGTGAGATGTCTCAAGGTCAATCCACCCCACCTACCATTCAGGTGCCAGCTTAACACTAACGAATGGGGCCAGCCTGAGCTGGCCCACTATACGATAAAAGTGGTCTATATTTTTTTTATTTCGTCTACCATGTGTCTGATTTAGTAAGTGTTAAGTAAGACACAAGAATTAAGATGATGCGCGAAAATGATTAATTAGAATTAGGTGACCTGGCGGTCTAGGGGTAAGGTGTCAGACTTCTATGCTGGCGTCCGGGGTTCAATCCTCGGTCCCGGCACAGATTTATCTGATTACCAAACCCTTCCTTCACCTCTGACAATACATCTTGTGAATGTGAGGAATGCCAGGTCTCCACCGTGGTTCGGATTCCAGGTTAAACTGTAGGTCCTCCATTTCATCTCACAATCACCCTACCATTGCACATTAGCGTAAGTGCGTATAACCCGAACGGGTAGTAAGATGCGGTGTTAATAATAATAATAATAATTAGAATTAATAAAGTAAATTAATGATTAAATCTACGTTTCCTCTTTAAAACTACAAGGTAAATTTAAAATCAAACGTTTGGTAGCACAACAGCCTAATGACTTTACATTTATGCAGGTGGATGGAAAGAAAAAATAATAATTCTAAAGCTTGGCTTTGTAAACAATTGTGGTTAACTGTGAGCGAAGAAGAAAAACCGAGCCTATGTTGTTTTTAATGTTTATTATTTGGTGATGAAGGGTTGTGTACAACGATAGGCTGCGAGGATCCTAAACATTTAAGTGAAATAATTAAATTATATGAGGAATGTTCAATTCATTTGGAAAATACATTTAATATTAAAACATTTGGCTCATTAAATATTGCATCACATATAAATTCCGTGGCCAAAATTTCAGTCCAAAAACACAATTAGAAGGTGTCAAAAAAATAGGCATACATTATATTAGGCAGATTAATAGAATGCTTGAAATTATGTTATACTCATTAACTGTCATTAAGAGTCAGACGCGTTAAATTTGTGTACAAGTAATTCCTTCACTTGGTAAGTTTAATTCAAAACCTGTATTATTTTATTATTTCTGTTTGTGGATTTATTTTGTGATTTTGTAACTCTAGGGATTTAAGTTTTGACCTGGCCCCACGATAAAGAAAGATCACGCTCCGCCACTGATAAACAATAATGTGTTGAAGAGCATAGGTTGTCTAATAGCTCCCGGCGAGACATCTGGTAGAATTACAAGAAACCAACAGTCAAACTAGACCAAGGTTCAGGGTTAGTAGTTACCACAAGGTAGACTCGGACAATAGTTGAATAGGGAAATTTTTGTTACTAGAGGTAATAAACTAGGGGAGATATTTATTTGCAATTGTAATCATTCCGCGTAGAAATATAGCATCAAGACACCTCGCAAAATCCAAGATTGAGAAATATATTTAAAAGTACCTCCCCCTCCCCTTTCCATATATTTACCCGGAGCTCTAAGCCAGCTTTTATGTGAGAGTATCCACCTTCCCCCTCAGTCTCTATACCCTGAGCCAGCAGGTAAATGTCAGTATCCACCTTCTTCCTCAGTCTCTATACCCTGAGCCAGCAGGTATATGTCAGTATCCACTTTCCCCCTCAGTCTCTATACCCTGAGCCAGCAGGTATATGGCAGTATCCACCTTCCCCCTCAGTCTCTATACCCTGAGCCAGCAGGTATATGTCAGTATCCACCTTCCCCCTCAGTCTCTATACCCTGAGCCAGCAGGTATATGGCAGTATCCACCTTCCCCCTCAGTCTCTATACCCTGAGCCAGCAAGCATATGTCAGTATCCACCTTCCCCCTCAGTCTCTATACCCTGAGCCAACAGGTATATGACAGTATCCATCCTCCTCTTCAGTCTCTATACCCTGATTCAGCAGGTATATGGCAGTATCCACCCACCTCCTCTTCAGTCTTTATACCCTGATCCAGCAGGTATATGGCAGTATCCACCCACCTCCTCTTCAGTCTTTATACCCTGAGCCAGCAGGTATATGGCAGTATCCGCTCACCTCCTCCTCTTCAGTCTCTATACCCTGATTCAGCAGGTATATGGCAGTATCCACCCACCTCCTCTTCAGTCTCTATACCCTGATCCAGCAGGTATATGGCAGTATCCACCTTCCTCCTCAGTCTCCATACCCTGAGCCAACAGGTATATGGCAGTATCCACCCACCTCCCCCTCAGTCTCCATACCCTGAGCCAACAGGTATATGGCAGTATCCACCCACCTCCCCCTCAGTCTCTATACCCTGATCCAGCAGGTATATGGCAGTATCCACCCACCTCCTCTTCAGTCTCTATACCCTGATCCAGCAGGTATATGGCAGTATCCACCTTCCCCCTCAGTCTCCATACCCTGAGCCAGCAGGTATATGGCAGTATCCACCCACCTCCCCCTCAGTCTCTATACCCTGAGCCAGCAGCCCAGCAGGTATGCGAGAGGATCCAAACCTTCTCATACACTTGTTTCAAGGGGAGTTGTTTTTCCACAACCCGTGTTATTCCTCCTAAAAAAGAAGTTCACTAAATAGAACCACAAAAATAAAAACCAGAAAATAATTTCCGAGACTTATTTATTAAAGAGAGAACCACTTGTAAGGCGGGCAGGTTTCATAAACAAATCAACGAGCACACATTGGCCGCCACTTAGTTTACTGCCCGACCTAACGCAATGAGCAGCACACGGTTTACTCTTTTTTTAAATCATTTAAGTGATTTAACATAAATAATAATAATAATAATAATAATAATAATAAAGCGAATGAAAGAGTTGAAATAGTTAGTTTGATCTGGTGAAGCTTGAGTAGTGGAATTGACCGATCAGATCACCCCTTCATACATAAAAAAGACTATATTTAACATATTCAGAGCGTTTATATCTAAAAT
>CABFVX010006145.1:0-12525 GCA_902151425.1 Timema shepardi
ATTTAGTTAGGATTATACTCTCAGGTCAAGAGTATCCGGAGGCTCTACGTTCAGAGTCCTGTAATTTAGTTAGGATTATTCCCTCAAGTCAAGAGTATTTGTCTCTAAAGTTTGTCGACTTTATTATGTATAATTAGGTTAGGTTTTGATAGTCAAAGTCATGTCGACCACGTCATGAGGTATCTTTCATATCTCTAGTTTTTTCTACTCGGTCCTTTAGACAGCTGGTTTCATTGGCGTGTGTCTCACTCCCTGGCCTGTATGACCACGTTCCAGTCTGCAGTGCTGCCTGATAGGAAAGCAGGAATTTAGGTTGTTCAAGGCCCTATGTTGAGACCTAGTTAGGTAATTGTTAGTTGTTCTGTGAACCGATGTGCGTTGTTGTTCACCTGTTTTGGGGTGCGCAGCTTGTGGGTTTGTCACCGCCCATCTTGCGTGGCCCACGCCCAGTTAGATGTCCAGGTTTGATTCCCTTCTGGAGCCGCATGAGAGCTCGCTGATTTTCAAAAACCTTTATCTGAAGTGTGGCTATGTTTGGGTTTATTTAAACTGATGATCTCTGGTGGCACTTATTAGTAACAAGCCAGCCTTTACTGTATAGAGGCCTAGAATCCTGAATTATCTCTTTCTATAAGAGATAAACTCGGTGTTTCTATGGAGGGGACAGATAGACAGTTCTCTGTGACTTATATTAGATGGTTAACATTTCAATGCTAGCTTCACTGGCACATATCGTTCCCTTAGTTAGTGCTAGAAAATTGGATGCTCTTAAAAGCTATTCATAGTGTCCTTTTTTGGAGAATTTTCGAAAATTAAATTCTTTAAAAAGCTCTTTAGAATAGTGATACCCTTAATTTTTTTGAAATTTGGACACTCTGAAAGGCTATTTGGTGTAATCTTCCTTTGCAAATTCTACAAAATTGTATGTCTCTAAAAGCTATTTTAAGAAGTGCTCACAGAATTCTTTTTTATAAATTAGATTCCCTTTAATCTATTTGTAGGAACAGTGCAAGCGCATTTAGGATAAAATTGAGCAACAGTTGAACTTGTGCTACAGTGGATAAAATGTGCCAATACCCTTTGGTACAGCGTCCTCACCGTAACCAGCGAATACTGTCATGAGAGTGGGGTAGGATCAAGGTTAGTCACCTGGTATACTCTAAACTGTTGTCTAAAGGAAACTGTGAAATATTAGCTTCGGATGACAGCAGAGGTTAAAACTGAGGGGCCCATCTGTTGACCAGCTAACGAGACCATGGACTAATGTAACGTGGGATGTGACAGGAGTGTGTGATAAAGAGAATACACAGTTAACGGAAATGATTGGAAATAAAATTGATATTCTGTGCATTTGTGGAACCAAGCAGTAAGAGAAAGATATGATGATGACGAGTGATGGAGACTCTATGGGCACATATGAATGTAGGCAGTTATAGAATTATGTTGGTTGCTGGCTAAGCTCCGGTGGAGAGTGAAGACAACAATGTAAAAGTGGAGTTTTGGAATAAGCTCAGTTAAGTCTTGAATGCATGTGAACCTGGTGAAAGAACTATCTTGTTAGGATATATAAATAGATGAGTGGGCAAAGGAGTGATTCGAGAACGAAGATTGGTTTTGTGGTGTGTGATGATAGTGAATAATACTGGGGCTGTGCGTGGAACAGATCACTTCCTAGTGATCTCAGTAGTTGAATTATGTAGGCATTTTGTTAGGAAGGAGCGCTGAATATAGAGAAAGTAGTACAGGATGACACACACCTCCACTATGGTGGGTGGGTGTTGTAATTGAGAGAACAAGTTCAGGGCAAACAATATTTTATTGAACATACGAATGAAGTCACCCATTGATGGGTGTCTTGGTGAGTTCTCTATGAATACAGTATCATACCAAAACATTGAGGTTGTACTAGAGAAAGCTAGCTTATAGGCTCATCATAAATAGCCTTTTTACTATTACCAACATTTTGAGAGTTATCTAACACACCAATACTAATAGAGCTTTATGGTGCGATATTAGAAAGCATACAATTAACCTAATCAGACTGCCAACATTGAGTAGTGAATTCCTACAAATAGGGTAACTAGGCAAGAGTCGTTCAACGACTATCACCTAATGCCTAACACTGTTTAGTAGGGTGTCCTAACGACACTGTCCAGCTGTTGAAGTGACTTGAAACACAACAGGTCAAACCAGACCAAACTACACCGCCATAAAAAAATAATCCAACAGGTCAATGTGAGAGAAGCGTCTTATGTTGGTTTGGGCATGTCGAGAGGATGAGTGTGGATTGAGTGACGAAGCACATATATGAAGGTAGAGTGTGTGGACCAAAAGGAAGGGGTAGGCCATGAAATACATAGATAAATGTGATAGACAAATGTGTGAAAAAGAGAAACATTAAGAGTTATAAGAATAAAAGAGCATGTATGACTCGGTGTGTATGTTGTTGAAGTGAAGGGAGTATGCAAGGTTAGATAAGTGCGGAGCATGGATTATGTGCAGAGTTGTTTTTGGAGCTAGATGCACAGTGTACGATTAGTACATTCTGACGTTCCCTGAACAACTATAAATTAGTACTGGGCTACTAATGATGTAGCCCAAAGCCTAGGTTTCATTCTAGCGAAACTCATCAGCAGGGAGAGTGAAATGTTCCACTCAACTTCCCACAACAGAAAATCAAATACACAAGGGAGAGAAAGGAAATTGGTAAGGAATGATAGAACACTTGGATAGAAACATGTAAAAGGAATGAAAAACAAAGGACAAACACATTAAATGGACAGAGTATGAGAATAAACACATTTTTAAGGAAACCTCAAATTTCAAGTAGAAAGATAATATTGAATTGGAAATTATCCTGGTTTGGTATTAAAGTAAACCCGGTTTTATTTTCCATTTCATATCGAAAAATACAGGTTCACCTTAAGCTGTCCTTGGGTGATTTTAAATAAAAGTTGTTGGATAGGAAACAGAATAAATAACTACCATTTTACTTTAATCACAAACCATTTTATTCACACCAAAACAATACAATGATTACATGAATGGAAGACATACATATTTGAAAGTATGTAGTAACAGTATTTAATAAAGTATCTACAGGTGCACTGTCCCTACAAGTGTGTGAACAAATTAATAATACTTGAGATAGCCAGTACTGACCAAGAGTAGCATTCAATATTGTTACTGGCTTTAGAAAATATCAGACATTACAACTACAAAAACCATAATATATTTCTGAAGTTTGTAACAACAAACTAAAACAGGAACTTACAAATCTGTGCTTGACTCTAATTTAAGTACTTGATTTTATAAAACTATGGTTTGATTGACAAAATTATTAATTATAAAAACTCAAATAATTATACTTATTTATTTAAGTAAATTATGTTGGATAAATGAATTTCTTGATTATTTGGACATTCATTTTTTTTTGTACAAAACCTTCTGAAATTAATTTTTCTTTTTTCTCCGTGGTTTGTTTGTTTTCATGTCAAATGTTGCCACATTGTAGAACAAGCAATAATAATGTTCAAGGACTTGTTTTGTGCTAAACACTATAAAGATTAACAAGAGAACACAAGAACACAAATGTGGTGTATTGCACACAACTAGGGCCCAACATTTCATATGAAATGGCAATGAAAAGTGGGAAACTAGGTTCTAATTAATGGCTATGGGTATTATATAATGACAATCTGTATTTTAAAACAAGGCTCGGAATGTCATTTTGTTTCTTTTACTTATTTAATTTAAATTTTCATAGAAATAAAGTGATTGACATTTATTTAAAAACAATTTGCATAACATACCCTACCACATTTAGAAGTAAAATTAGACATTATTTGAAGTTTTTACCAATGTAATTACGTAACTAGAGGTTGATGAGTACTCAAATTTCGAGCTCAAGCCTTAAAAAGATGTTTGGGCTCAAAACAACCTATCTATAGACTGAGCATATTCAAGCTATATGTGTGTGTGTGTGTGTGTGTGTGTGTCTGATGATGGATGACTAATTGTTTCAGTCTCTCTACTTGTCTGGTTGTTGTTTGGGAAATGTGCAGTTGGTATAGGTTATTTTTGTTGTAAAATGATTAGTTCTCTAATAATATTAAAAATTAAGTTATATTTGTTTTTAAATATAAGATTTTGATTTTAAAACTTTTATTATTATTTTATTTAAATATTTCAGGTTTAAAAGTATTTTCTTTTTTATTCAAGTTTGGCCTGCTTCACACACTGGATCTTTCCGAGAAGCTTACATGAGCTCAACTCGGAACAAATAAACTTTAGCTCATACATCTTTAGAAAGTACACTTATGCTTATTAAGTATTATATTCTGATAATAGTTTTGAGATTTTCATTTTTACCATTTAAAAAAAATGTATTTGTAACTTTTTTTCCCTAGTGGTATCAACTTTCTTAACATTTGGAAAATTTAGCTGGGTGTTTGTTTGAATAGAACATAATCTATACATTATCATGCACGTCCTAATATTTACCATGAAGGTTTCAATCATTTGGTTGAATAGAAACCACACTAAAAACTTTAATCTATAAAACTAAAGATTCAAAAACAATCAAGATAAAATATAATCAATATTTGGTATACAATTATAGTCATTCAAAAGTATACATCTTATTAGTAGCCCCAAACATATTTAAGGGAATGCCCTAAAGTTGAGTTATTGTTGTAATGCCCAAACATGAGAGAAGCATTATAACATTTAGAGCAAAACTTGAATTTGCTTTACCACAGGCTAAGAGGAATTTTGAAAATCTTAGGTACTTCTAACATGTTTCATTCATTGTAATTAAAAGTTGAGAAGGCTTTATTTTATTGTCAAGACATGCCTTTTGTGCCAAATAAACATAATGAATAAAAGATAAAGGGGAATTAAAATAATTAAATGTATCAATTTTTATCAAATCCTTTTCCTAATTTAAATTGTAGCAAAGTGTATGAAAGATGTCTTGGAAATTATTATTAAAAACTAGTCAAGTAAGGGCGTGCATTTACAGATATTTTTAATTCAGCTCAGGATTGGGTGGTAATCTAAAAATTCGTGGAAGATTGGCACATTATAAATACCTAATTTTAAGATGGTTTTCTGAATTTTTATTCTCATTTATCATCACTAATATTTATTCATTTTTGTGTTAGATAAAACACATCGGGTATCAAATTGCGGCGAACAACGGCAGAGATGTGTGTATGAGTAAGGGCAGTTTATCAGTTGTTATTAATAGCGTTAACTCAAGTGAGATATGAACCTCGACCTTTCTATCAACATCTTTATTATTGGTACATAAATACAGGTAAGATATTGAATAACACATGTACCCACTTCAGTGGCCGCATGGTTCAAGGCGCTACTCTCATAGTAGTAGACCAGGGAGCTCAAGATTCAAATCTCGGTTGGTCGAGTGGTTTTACCAAGATGGTAAGTTCCACGCTCTTTCTCCACGCAAATGATGAGTACATTTCCTATAAATATTACCTTCCCAATCACAAAAACCAATAGCGTAATTAATACAAAAATATACAGGGTAGTAAGACACAATGCTAAAAATAAAATAAAAAAGTAAAAGATGTGTTCTATATTTGAACATATTTTATTAGAAATGGGATGTTCAAATCTCAAATTAGGCCTTCAAATGAATTCACAATTTATACAATTTGTTAAAATCAGCTATAAAATATATTATATAAAAAATAAATATTAAAATGATTTATAATTTTTAAATTATTTTAAGTACATAGTCTCTTAATAATCTATAAATAATGTTTCCTCATAATACACATTTAAACAAACTCATCACATCACATATGTTATAGGAGACAAGTGTTTATCTAGTACCTTCACCGTGCGATAGCTTTCAACCGTGCTTAATGTAAGGAGAAAAATAATTAGTGGTTATAAGCCCTCCTAATGGCTTCATGGAATAAATAAAATAAAATGGTGTACAACCTAGTAATGTATAATAAAGGGTTGGAAAAAATTATGATGTGAATGCAATATATTTTGCTAATTATTAAACTTAATTATTTATTCTTTAAAAACAAGAGGTTGTTAACTTGGTGGAATGTAAAAAGTTATGTTTCCCTCTCTGCGTTTATTTTGTTGTTTAATTACTTAGTGTTGCCAAAAAAAATTAAAATGGGATACACTTTCAAAAGATTATGCATTAATGTGCTTGGTTACTATGTCAAGATTATAAAAATAATATTTTCACAAATCAAAAATACTTTAGTTGTGGTTTTGCAAGAACTATTTAATGGAAAATACCTTACATTTAATAAAAGTCAAAATCATGTTGCCAAGACTCAAACACAGTTCTAGAATAGCATACTCTCGATTAACCAGTTCACATAATAATCATTTCCCTTTTTTTATATCCATTTACTGTGACAGACATTGATTAGCTTTCTGTCCCCTAATTTTATGTTTCTCCTCCACTGCACCAAGAAAACCAAATGTCACTGTATACATATTTTTTTATGAAAACAACTAAAGACAATGTTAAAATAATAGTTAATGTATGATCTTAATTAACATAATTTGTCTATAGAGCTATTATAATGGAAAATTTATTCACAATTCTTTGTTTTGTGTGTATTAAAGAGCAATTACATATTTTGCATTCACAGATAACAATTATATTATTAATATAAAACTAAAAAAACACACACACAATTGTTACAAATTTGAACACTCTTTAAATTCACTTGTCTTTAAGCAATACCACTTTTTAACACATTTTTCACAGCCTCAATCTTCAACCATAAATTAACACATTATTTGTTAGTTTCATGAGCCATCACATACATTTTAGTTTAAATTTATGAGCGACTGAACATTTAAAATTCCAACCACATTCTAAGCTCGATGCTGTCAAATGGTGTACTTTAGGGATTAAGTTTTATTATTGCTAGGGGTGACCTGGCGGTCTAGGGGTAAGGTGTCAGACTTCTATGCTGGGGTCCAGGGTTCAATCCTCGGTCCCGGCACAGATTTATCTGATTGCCAAACCCTTCCTTCACCTCTGACAAGACATCTTGTGAATGTGGGGAATGCCAGGCCTCCACCGTGGTTCGGATTCCACGTTAAACTGTAGGTCCTCCATTTCATCTCACAGTCACCCTACCATTACACATTAGCGTAAGTGCGTATAACCCGAACAGATAGTAAGACGCGGTGCTAATAATAATATTATTGCTAGGATTTTTTGATATTACAGTAGTCTCGGAAACTCGATACTCAATAACTCGACACTCTGTGTAACTCGACACCCGCGCGTGTATACAGTTTTTGGCGCCAGTCATCACAATCCAAGGTCATTCATCTGTATAACCTCTCAGTTAGTTTGTATAACTCGAGTGGAACAGTCGTGCCGTGGTGTTTTTACAAGTGCTGTGTTTGTTAGTTTTCCATTTCAGTTACGTGTTATTCAAATCAATACAATATATATATATGCACCATTAGATTAACACATAATATACTTTACTGTGATTCGCCCTTGTTTAGTGAACACACATATTATGTAAGTTCATCTGTAGAACTTGACACCATCTCAGTCCACATTAGCTCGACTTTCCGAGACTACTGTATTATACAAACAAACTGCAATATAAAATGTTATTAGTTTTGATGCAAATAATAAATTATCAATTATGTCCATAAGAAAGTTAACACCTGCTTCGGTGAATGCATGGTCTAAGGCGTCACTCTTGTGTTGGATTAGACTGCCGAAGACAGGGAGATCGAGGTTCGAATCCCAATCAGGTGTACCGAGGATGGTTTTTCTTAATGGTTTTACACTTTCCCTCCACAAAAATGCAGGTACACTTCCTCTAAATTCAACTTTTCTCATTATAAATTCTTATTATAGTTAGTAAATAAGTGTATAACCCATAAAGCTCGTAAGATGCAATACTAACAAAAAGTAAACTAAGGATATATTGCCATTAAGAATGGCATCCCAGCATGCAATCTGTTTAGATATTATGTAAAACTTCTACCATCAAAAGAAATGAGCTTAGAGTGATTGTTATTTACTCAGTAAGATTTATATATTTTCATAAATATATTGTGGAAAACAAAACTGGTCAGTCATACATTGCACTGATCTGTGTTGATATTTCATAAGTACTTTACAATCACCAAATAGCATATGCTATAGCAAGACCATGATATGAAGGGCAGAAAGGGAAATTTGCTTGAAATACAAAAACTACTTTCCCATATTCATTCGGTCTGCGGCCGTCACATTTTAGAGTTAGTTTGAATATTTCTAAAATAATACTAATAATATGGTAACATTTTACAACTGCTGACCAAGAGGCTCTCCCGGCCATGTTCTAATATCAGTAAAACCATTGTTGTGAGGGTAACACAGCACATCAACAATATCACAAGTTTACTCTAGCATTCCACCAATTAGATCTTGATATTTCTTATTTTAGATTTACACAGCATCAAGTGTCAACATATATACAATACAAATGTTGATACCATCATCATCAACTGTTTCCAGCCTGTGGCCGGGTCAGTTTAGTAAAATGCCTCCATTCTTCTCCTCTCACTTGCACACTTTCTGTTATCTGCTCCTCCCATCTCTCTATCTCGTGTACTCCCTGTACTCCTACTCTTCCCCAGATAACCTCAGTTTTATTCCGAGTGATGTTACTAAGTGTGCACCCTATTAAATATCTATTGATACAACTTGAAACATTGTTACTACCTGTGTCAAGTTACAATCTGTTCACATCCCCTGTGAGCAATAGACAATTATTATCATCAGTTATTAGTAAGATGAGAGAATATAGAACTGTAGCTTGGTTCAAAGAGATGCACAGGAGCCCAAACAAGACAAATACAAGTAATTCGTTTTTAGCATATTAATTGTGGAAAAATATTGGAATATTAAAAAAAAAAGGTCAATGAAATGTTCATATGTAGAAGGTTATTGGTATAGCTTAAGAAAACAAATTTGGTTACTGGCTCAGTTCTGAAAAATTAATATTAGTGTTAAAATTGGCATTTTTATAATGTGTAAATTGAACTAGTAACTATTTTATGTTATTGTTTGTCTTATTTTTTTTAGTGTCAAATATTGAATTTATTTAACATGTAGGTGTATAAAATATATGAAAGGAAATGAGAAGAATGCTTTGTGAAGAGACTTGAATTCTTTGTGTCTCAATTGAGGGAATTACTCAGGATGTTAACAATAATAGTGAGGCAAAGCTATACATAATCATGACTCATGATTTTGGCATTGCCAATGATCGTCAATATTCACAACGTATCACAGTGCGTATTCTCTGGGTGTGTCACTACTGTATTGCATACCCAGAGTATTATTTTAAAATCAGATCACACTCAATCACACGTGTCATTTATTAGTGTTAATAAATTATAAAATTAAATCATCAACAGAGACGTCTGCACAGTTCCTTGCATTTTTAAATTCACAATTCCAGGACATTAATGGGTAGTATGACTAAAGAAAAATATGAATCAAATAGCCAAAGCTATTATTTCTGCTTTTTAGAGGAGATTACTCCATCTAGATATCATATTCTGAAAATTGAAAAATGACACCTGGACACAGGAATCGAACCTAGGATCTTTGGTTTAGTATGCCAATGCTTTACCACTGAGCTATCCAGGATTCGCCAATTTCCGTATGTCCATCATAGACTCTGCCTTAAACTATGAGTGAAGAATGACCCTGGGCATGGGACGACTCCTGGATAGCTCAGTGGTTAGAGCATTGGCGTACTAAGCTGAAGGTCCCGGGTTCGATTCCTGTGTCCAGATGTCATTTTTCAATTTTCAGAACAAAGAAAAGTAGTTACTCTTTAATTGCATATTTGGACTAATTACTGAAACGTGAAACTGCTTTCTTGCAGGATGACCGATAAGTAAGGAAGACAAGAAATAAATATTAATTTTTTGCTCTGAACTAGAAATTTTAATTTAATTTTTAAGATTTTAAAAATTTTGAATTTTGTTTACAAAATAACAGTAGTTTAATAATGTATGTAATATTTTTTTTATAAATCTACAATGTGTATAGTATAAGTGTGATTTTTTTCATGTATTTAAACTAAAAACATTTTTTATGAGAAAATTTAAAATGTTTAAAGGTAAATATGTGAAAATTTGCTTGAGTATTTTGGCTTATTCTAGTGAAAATACACTGAGTGCAAAGGGGTTAAGTCCCNTGTACAAATAAGGGTCCTTCACCAATGCTAAAAATCATCAAAGAAGTTTAACATTTTCGATTGAATTTCTAGACTGCTATGAACATTTAGAGCACCTCATTTGATGAAACTTACAACAAAACTTAAGACATTTGAGGAAATTAATTAAAAATCCTGTCAGTTAAACAAAGACCAGTATTTCGATAGTAAGCCGACAGCCAGGAAAACAAATACTTTTCAGAAATAAAGAAAAATGAAATTCATGTAAATGTGTTAATTCCTTATTTCAAGGTACTGTCAAACGATTAAAAAAAAGTTACAACCGAAGATAATATGTTTTAATTGGACATTGATATAGCTGATCTCAGTTTTATCAAGTTTTGTTCTTTGTTTTAAGGAATTAGAAGGAGAAATAAGGTATTTTTATTTGCTTATTTTATTACACTTTCTAACAACCTTGCAATTTCAAGACTGGGATTCGAACCCCTATTTCTCCATCGTTAGCAGCAGGCCAATCACACACGAGATTGATGCCTTAGACTGTTCTACCACTGAAGTGGGCATCAATCCTTAATATTTGTCAATACTTGGCATCCATACTTTATATAAACGAATGGTAGAACATTCTCACGTCAACTTATGTGTGTAAAATGCGTTATAAACAGTAATTAATATCTGGCTTATTGAAACCCTTTGTTTTGGGCTTGTTTATATTAGTGATGACTGGTGTGGGAACGTCTTGTGTCAGTCGGAGCGAGGTAACAGATGGGAGTGGCCTAACCGACTCTTGGCTCCCCCTCTAGAGTTCAATGTTCTGTCCAGAGATAGCTCTAGTAACAAGGGGCGAGATAAATTATTCAACAGTTAGGCTTTGAATTATAAACATTTTTATGGAAAATTGGTCTTAAAGAATTTAAAAGTCGAAATAAGTCAAAACGCTGCGTTATTACTATTTCTAGGCTGTGTCAAAAATAGTCAATTTTAGCATATTTTCACAAATGATAAAAAAGAGAGTATGTAAAAAAACAAAATAAGTTAGAAGAAAGTCTAATTTTTACATCCTTCCCTTACCAAATAAAACAAACCAGCAAATACATCGCTCTGAAATGGGCTCTAAAGAGTCAAAGCCTGTGGGCCGATACTTGTCAGGTCCCGTGGCTGCCGGAATAACGAGATTCAACCTGTACCAAATTTGTTCAAACTCTTGAATCTGAATAATGTTTGTGATTTGCGGAACCATCATATAAAAACCAAACACACGACTAGTTGTGGGTGTACACACATCAGGCATGTGGTTGTAGGTATTCAGGTAAAGTACTGGCTGCACATCGAAAGCCCAAGTTGCCGGCTGAACTGTCCGGGGTGTTCTGACTGCGGGCGGCACAGCGGTAGCGGTAACAATAGCTCTGGTGGCACAAGTAGGAGCCACCTTTCTTTACCTTGTCGCTACCACTTGCAGGGCCAGTCTACACAGTAAACACATCTTTCAATGTATAACTTTATGGAGTTGGTGTTGTTTGTTTACATTTTACGACAATATAAACAATAAAATATTATTTAATCATATTGAAATAGCATACATTTAAAGAACACAACTTGGTTTAGACAGTTTAAATGCCTGTATTTATCAGAAAATGCACTTAAGAGTTATGAAAACAAATGTCAATTTCATTTAAGCAGCATTGGTGTTCAATATTAACCAACACCAATTCTGTATTTGATATATTTTACCAAACAAACACATGGGAGTTTATTAAAATTTCTTTCTAAACTGAAATTAGCTTGAGCACAAGGTTGTGATCCATAATTTATGGTTCCAGATCCACCTGCAAGATGTCTCGCCCCATTAACATTTATCGGATAAATCTTTATAAGTAAGGAAATCAATCACAAATGCTGTGATAGTCGAGCTGTATCAGAACTCGTCTAGCCTAAACCTGACATGGCATTCAAAGTCTCAACAATTGTGTGCTCAAGCTAATCTACTGTTCCTCTAAGCTACTAAGGTATCACTAACCCCTGTTCTACTAAGTTGTTGGTGAACTGGTGGTCTAGGGGTAAGGTGTCAGACTTCTATGCTGGCGGCTGGGGTTCAATCCTCTGTCCCAGCACAGATTTATCTGATTACCAAACCCTTCCTTCACCTCTGACAAGACATCTTGTGAATGTGGGGAATGCCAGGCCTCCACCGTGGTTCGGATCCCACGTTAAACTGTAGGTCCTCCATTTCATCTCACAATCACCCTACCATTACACATTTGCGTAAGTGCGTATAACCCGAACGGGTAGTAAGACGCGTGCTAATAATAAT
>CABFVX010006145.1:14658-42884 GCA_902151425.1 Timema shepardi
TCACGTTCTCTTCTATTACTTCTATCCTCTATAAACATCTCCGCTGTATTTGGTCTTCTCCTGGTGCCTTGTAGTTCTCAAGCTCTCTCATGCCTTCATCACGTTCTCTTCTATTACTTCTATCTTCTACAAACATCTCCGCTGTATTTGGTCTTCTCCTGGTGTCTTATCATTGCCTTCATCACGTTCTCTTCTATTACTTCTATCCTCTATAAACATCTCCGCTGTATTTGGTCTTCTCTTGGTGTCTTGTAGTTCTCAAGCTCTCTCATTGCCTTCATCACGTTCTCTTCTATTACTTCTATCCTCTATAAACATCTCCGCTGTATTTGGTCTTCTCTTGGTGTCTTGTAGTTCTCAAGCTATATCATTGCCTTCATCACGTTCTCTTCTATTACTTCTATATAAGATTCTTCCTCTTCTGTTTGCTCTTCTACAAACCTCACATTTGAGTTAGAATAGTTTAGCAGCTCCCCAGCTCGACGTTCTAGTATGTTTTCATCACCATTGATGTTCCATAATAAGTAGTTGTAATTATTAGCACCGCGTCTTACTACCCGTTCGGGTTATACACACACTAATGTGTAATGGTGGGGTGATTGTGAGATGAAATGGAGGACCTACAGTTTAACGTGGGGGGATCCGCACCACAGTGGAGGCCTGGCATTCCCCACATTCGCAAGATGTCTTGTCAGAGGTGAAGGAAGGGTTTGGTAATCAGATAAATCTGTGCCGGGACCTAGGATTGAACCCCGTACCCCCAGCACCGAAGTCTGACACCTTACCCCTAGACCGCCAGGTCACCTCCATAATAAGTCAATAATCATTTTACAACTTGTGCATGTACACAAATGTGTGTATTAACGTTAATGAACACAACTGAAACATGGATTATGACTGGTTTGTAAATGAGGCTAGGGACTTATAAGTGAACACCACTAAATCATTTAAATATGGTTTTGAAAGTAATTTTCCTTAGAGGAATGTAATAAAATTCCTACGTTCATCATAAACTCTCACAAGTTTGTTTTTACCACAGCGTCTTACTATCCGTCCAGGTTACACGATTATGTATTAATTATGCTAGTGGTTTTAGGGAATAACAAGGCTATATTTAGAAGAGGTGTGCCTGCATTTGTGTGGTGGGAGCGTAGAACGCCATTTTGGAAAAAAAACACCCTCAATACCCCCAAGACTGGAGCCTCGATCTCCCCATCATTGGCACTGGTCTACTGCCGCACTACTGATGTTCAAGATTACAACTCTCTGTTTACTAATCCTCCTATATACCACCCTTGTAATGGCAGCAAGCCCTGCACCCTGCCAGAGCAGGTCTCTCGCTAAGTTCTGACTAACAATCGAGGTCCAAGCTCTGTCGGTTGTACCGAGGGTGAATTTTACCAAATTGTTTTCCACTCTCCCTTTGTGCAAATGTTGTTAGAGAAAGATCGCCGTGGGTCAAGTGAACTGAAACCAACAAATAACACAATAAAACAAACATTAGTCAGCACAATAAAGTTACAAGTAGCGAGGTCACGAATGTGCGTCCCTAAACTATACCGGGCATGACTCGACTGGCTATTGTCGGGTAGAGATACACGCTACCACAAATATGGCCACATTAAACAACTGCAACTCGTCATAAAAGAATACCAACATTCCAACAAATGTGAGTACTCTTCCTCTAACAGGGTGTCCAGCTAAACTATATTTTATAAATTCCCTGACTTTTCCATGTTTTCCAGAAACAATTTCCAACTTTTCCAGTAGCTAAATGTTACAAACATTATTTTGTTAGGATCGCAAATTAAATAATGTAATTATATTTCTAGACACATACTTAATCTGAAATTGCATCACTCAATTTCGGAGTTAAAGAATTTCAGTCTAAAGTAATGGGCTATTGTAGCCTATAAACGTGTGATCTAAGTTAGATTTCAGTTAGACCATGTTGAGTACACCTATAAACGTGTGATCTAAGTTAGATTTCAGTTAGATCATGTTGAGTACACCTATAAACGTGTGATCTAAGTTAGATTTCAGTTAGATCATGTTGAGCACACTGGTACAGTTTAAAATTGCTTGGAGACACATTATGTTTTAGTTTCGTCTTCCAATAGTGTAATTGAATTCCCTTATATGCACAAAGACATGACAATGCAGAGAGGGGTATAAAGATGACGCAAAACTCACATTTTGGTTTTGGGAATTGGAACTAGTAAGTTATACTCAATTGTGTTAAAAGAGATCTGCGGTGACTGTTAACTAGAAGAAAAATGTTATTTTCACTATTGTAAATGAAAGCTGTGTAAAATTTTAGTGAATAAGTGAAAATTCCAGAAATTTTATCAAATTCCCTGACATTTCCAAGACTTTTTCCTGAAAAGTAAATTCCCTGACTTTTCCCTGTTTTCCAGTCATTGGACACCCTGTCTAAATATAACCATTAGCGCAATTAGTACATAAGCGTTTAGCCCAAATGAGTAGTGAGACGCGGTGCTAGATATTACATTATTTGATGAACTACCACCGTAGTTAATAGTGTCAGACTAATGCTATGCTATCTTGGGCCCATCTAACTCACCACATTTTCTTGAAGAAGAGCCGAGCGCTTTTGAAAGAAAAAAAGTTAACATTTGACAACTGACTATTCCAATATGTCAAGAGCCATGACTCAGGTGGAAGTTGGAATATGTGGAATTTATTTCACATGGCTACCTTCAGCTACAAGTTCTGGGAAAAGGATGTAGTGTCAGCGCTTAGAGGGAATGATGAACGTGCATTGAGCTGCAACCACTTACCAGTCACTAACAATTTAAATATACCAATAATAATAATAATATTACAGCCAAATCATGTTTTAAATTTCCCTGACTTTTACAGAGCATATCTTTCAAAACACCTTTGGTTATTATCCCAACTTACAAATCAATTACTTCAGATTTTTTCCATATGAATATTATTTAATGTACATAACAGCTCAGAATAGCAATCAATGACTTTTATTGGTGAACATTCGTAATTGTTGAAGCCAATTTTTTTCCGAAGCGGATATTGGTTTCGAAGCCAACTCAAAGTTTAAGCTTTGCCAACCCTTGTAAATGGAGGTATTGTTGATGGTCGATGGTGTTTAACTCCAGGTCCAAGAATATGGCAGGGTGTTGTGAAATGTTCCGGTGAATCTGAGGGTGCTACTGTTATTTAACCTGTTGAGGAACTCTAATAAAATAGTTTCAGAATATGTCCAAATTTTGAAGATGTCAATAAATATGCATTGTTGAATACATGGCCTCACCACAGGAACACTCGGACAACGAATGATCACTGTTTTGATACAAACCACACCACACCGTCCCTGACAAACATTAGCACTTCATGCTACAGTACTAGAGTTATAAAAGCCGTCTCTCCTTTGTAGGCGGGAGCTTGCTCACCAATATATTACCAAATACAGGCACCCGCCTGGTCTCAACCTTGGATCATCTTCTCTTCTTCTCTTCCAAGCAGGCCTATTCACATCAGTCAGTCATTTATACATAAACAATAATATAAATACAACAGTCTATCTATCTGTCAAGAGTCAAGACATGTTTGAACAGGCAACAACAGAGTATTCATATTTACCGGGTTGTGGGTTGATTCCGTCGAGTGCTCGGTCTCCCACCAATCAGACGTCCACTCCCAAACGTTGCCTATCATGTTGTGAAGGCCGAAGGTGCTCCTGGGGAATGCTGTGACCGGGGCTGTCCCGATGTATCCGTCTTCTCCCGTGTCTTCTTCCGGGAACTTGCCCTGCCAGATATTCACTCTGAAACATTAAACCTCTCAAGTTGGCGGACAGAGCCAATCACACTCAGGTGTTACATTTGGGTCAATCCACTAGTTTACGAATCGGAATCTCCAATCCACCTTCAAATCCCGAATATGAATTCGAATCTTAGGAAAAATGATGAACATAATATGAAATATAAATAAAATTGAATTATATAATATACAAATAGTAGCTAAATGTTAACATTCTTTCTTATAATTAATCTATTATAGCATTCATACATTCAGTTAAGTGTTAATTAAAGCTATAAAACAAATTTCACTTAAACAATTGAATGAATTATTTTTTTAAAAGGATTTTTGTCTTGAATTTGATTTTCTTGAATCCTTGATCTCAAACATCCTTAAGGATTCGAGAATTCTAGAGCCCATCTCTGGTTGTGACTAAAGAATAAATAGTAGTGAGGTGCTGACTGTATGTCAGGAATAGTTTAAAGGTGAGTAACGCTCTAAATAGCTCTCAGGGGTATCTGGACTTGAACCCCTTCAAACATCTCGGAGAGGAGTCTAATTTTTAAAACGTTTCCAGATGAGAAATCTCAAACTAGGCTTCTAAGGCCATTTAATTTTCAAACATTTTCTCAGGTACAGGTAGAGTCCCTGGCCTGGATCCCCCTTTGACTTGGAATATTTTTTTTTTTACTTTTTCTAATATCCCGCCCGCCCTCCTCCTTACACAAATAAGGTTCTGCCACCACTGGGTGTACCCCATCGTCATCATCATCAACTGTTCCAGCCTGTGGCCATCTGATTCATTTGACCCCAGTGGGGCTCTGGAGAGCACCTCAGCTGCCTGAAGATACCGTCCTGGTGATCAAACTGTAGGAGTCTCATACAAAGTGTGTGGATAAGCTCTGAGATTGGCTACCAACCTAACAGTGGTTTATGGTCTGTACACGGCACATAATGTTCACCAAATGTCTATGATGCCAATGTTGCAGCAAGGGCCTCGTCCTCTATTTGTGCATAACAAGTTTCTGTGACAGACAGGGCTCTGGGCGCCAGACTTGTCATCTTACCTTGTCCAAAAAGAGCCAAATGAAGAAGCATCAGTGGTTAGTCTGCTGTTCCAGGACAGATCGACGTGAGGGGATGTGAGCAACTGCTTTGCTTCGTTGACTGCTGATGAGTGAACTCAAGTCCAGAGGAAGAAGTTCTCTAAGGAACTTTGTTTTGTCAGCAAGATTGGGTGGCTCCACAATTACAGCTATCTGTGCCGGGGACAGGGCGAAGGCCCCGTGTGACCTAGAAATCTCTCCCCCAGAACTGCTGTGAGGTGAACACCGTGCTCTTCTGGTGTTGCTACATATACAAGGATATCATCCAGGACATTTAGCCCTCTGAGCAAATTTGAAAGGGTTGTTGACATTCTTTATTGGAAGTGTTGTGATGTCAGGAGATGGTTAAAGTAGAACAGTCCAAATGGTGTGATCAAAGTTGTTAATTGTCAGCAAGCTTCAGTGAGGGGTACTTAGAAATATCCCGCTCTGGCATCCAATGTGGAGAATGTATAAGCGGCGGTAAACAAGCCCTTGTCTCGTCTACGGATGATAGTTGTCAACGCTCTAGGGACCACCGCGGTGTGGGTTCTTCTTTTCTAGCCATGACCCCTTGTGCTTCGTGTGTGTGAAGGGCCTTTTGTACCCCGATAGGGGATTGAGACAGCAAGTGGACAACCTTCTTTTTGAAGCTGTAATTCATGGGGCTCTGTCATCTTAGCCAAGCCTGAGAAGAGTGCCTTGTGTGCAGACCTCCTCTAGCCAAGGCACCCGTGCCACTCTGTTTGGAATATTCCCGATACATTGAGCGCAGCCCCCCCTGCTCCTCGAAGAGCGCGGGGTTGTCTGTAGTGGTATATCATGAAGTATGCTGCAGATACCGACCCCCGTCACGTCAGATCCCGAGTCAATTTTGAAATTATGTCCTGTTGACTCTTACAACTGAGCGCCATGACTTGGTGCCAATGCCGTCAATCGTGTCCAAGTAAAAGAAATGTTGTACTTCATCCTGGGTAGCTGAATGCCAAAGTTGGTGTGGAGCTTTGTTTTGGAGCGTGCTTTGCTTCAGTGTTGATTCACAAACTTGGGCCCAATGGCCTTGCTTCTCGCAGTGGTGATGTGTTGTGTGGTGAGCAGGGCAGAGGGGGGAATTATTGCACTGACCACAGTTTCTACATGCTTTGTTTCCTGCTAAACCATCACTTTGTCATGAACCCTGCTGACGACTGTGTGATGTTAAACTTGGTCAATCTCTGCACCTGCAGGAGGTGTAGTAGATGTGCACTCTCTGTTAGACCCCAAACTACTGCCTGATGGCTTCTCACTTCTTCTGCTCGGTGTTATTACACGTTCCAGTGCTGTCTCTTGGTCCCCTTGTCTACTTGTCTTCTGGCCGTGAGCTCAAGTTCGACCCTCGACGAAATGACACGACCATATTGGCCAATCTTCAGCAAGGAGCTGTAGCAGGAGTTGGTGCCACCGTGGTTGGTCCATAACATGTCTTTGTTTGATTTACACAACGCTGTGTTTGCAAGGTCGGCTGTGGGAATATTCCCGAGCTCCCCGGCGCATCTCACACAAACAAAGATAGAATTAATAAATATTATGAAACAAATTTGACAATTTTAATTCCTGTGTTTCTTCAATACTCTATACCTAACACTCTCTGTTCCACACAAATACACCCTGACCATAGTTCGGGCCACACTTCTGAGGCGTGTTAACAACTGTTTTAATCACTAAACGAAACCTCCAAGTTTAGGTAGATGTTGTCACGGCATCAAATCCACGGAACAACCGCCAAGCTCAGGGATTAATCGTGGTTTTGGATCCTGTTGCTGCCACCATGTTAAGTTAACGAATGTGTGTTCTTAGCGCGCTCAGGATGGAGACTGACCTCTGATGGCGCACTCGCACACTAAACAAAGTCCTTTGTTAAATAATAGGTGAATAAAAATGTAAATTATTTATTTTATTAGTTGATTATGTAAAATATATATCGGTATGTTATTTTTTTCTTTTGAAATCATTTTATATATCTGATGAGCCAGCAGGCAGCAACAAATGTTACTGCGGGCCATGGGTTGAAGACCCCCCTGATGTAATATTGTATTTTTTAGGGTAAAGGAAGGGGTCCTCACTGTGATGGCTCATGACGAGCTTCCCCAACAACAGATGGTTAGAATTTATATTTTTAACAAAGATCCCAGTTATAGACCTAGCTGTACTAATTTGTTAGGGATTAATAAGGTTGAATTTAGAGAAAGTGTACCCGCATTCGTGTGGAGGGAGAGTGAGAATCCATTTAGGTAAAACCAGCCATTGTACAAGTCTATTGTGAGAGTAGCATCTTAGACCATGCAGCCACTGAAGCGGGTTTGAGTTGTATTAAATGTGAGTTGCTCGTTTAGAGCTTTCCTATGACCCAATGAGATTCACTCTTGATGTAACATGAGCTAAGGGGGGAAAGGGTCAGGTTAAATGTCTACTTGTGCTTCATGGGGAGATACATGGTTTGGATCACTCCTTTGCTAAGGGTCCACTTAGTGGTGTTCTTGCATACAGCCCTCAGTCAATGAATAGATGGCGTTCATTGAGTGCTGTGCTAAGAAACTGTAATTATATATATATTTATTATTGTACAGTAGTGTAGCAATCACAAGTGTTATACTGTTAGTTATATATGTTTATGGTGGCCCTAATGGTGCAAGCAGAGCAAAGGTTGTCCTTCGACTTTCATCGGTGCTCCGGCCCCTAATCCACCAAAAGAAAGCAGTATGCTTGTACTTGTTTTGGAGGAGAGGGGGGATTTTTTAGGGGTAGTTTACTCATAAATTATTATTTTTTAATGAAGTTATATATTTAAAATAGCTCCAACAATTTTGTTTAATCCGTATCCTGTAAGTTTTTTACAATATAAATAATTTTATTTTGATTATATTAGAAAATATATTTAATAGTAGTTTAGTGAGGAGTCATTTTTTAAAAACAGCCTTAACTATTTTATTTCTCCTGCCCCCAGAAAGCCAATGAACTTCAAGGGTTTTAATTGGCCGACAGGGTGGCCTGTTCAGATTGAGAGAGTCATGATGGAGGTACCCTGTACAGTTTGATTGGTATGAGTCAATCTGGATCAGTCAGCGTGGTCTTCGAACACCCGCCCAGGCCTTTAGGGTCAAATGTGGATACAGTACATTCAGTCCCAATGAACAATACAACATCCACCCCGTACCAACCCCAACAGGTCTAGGTTTTATAATAATAGTTGCACTACTAGACCTGTGTTCCCCACGGGGGTTTAGCTTGTTGCCCCACGGAAAGAGCCGTCCTTGGAGGCCATCTCGACAGGCAAACTCCCACTCTGCTTCGGTGGGAAGACGTTTGCCGGCCCATTCGCAATACGCTACTGCATCATTCCACGACACGTGGACTACAGGGTGGTCCATAGAACCTGCAACAATCATTAGACATAAAACTTACTTTCACTAATTACATATATACATACAGTGTATCCACACTCACGTGTTAGGCTGGCTCCACACATGTGTTATTTGGTGTTTGCTGTGTAACATTCAAGTATGAGTATAAGAATATTTGATGTGTGAACACGAACATTGTCCTGACTAGTCTGAAAAATAGCGCCCATCAGAGAGTAATAGCCATAGAGCATGTTGGTGCAAGCGTTTATACTTAATTAACAAACATTTGTAGTGGTTTGTATTCTAGTGTTTGTTTTCCTTGGCAATGTTTAGTAGATCTTTTGTGATGGAATGGTCAAATGAAGACGTGTTCAAGTTTTCCAAGTAGAATGTTGTACGTGGGTTCCGAAGTACGGGCGCCACGTAAACAGAAATTAATGGTGAATGGTGTGGATAAGAACACAAGAAAAGTTTGACTGCGCCAATGTGAAATTGAAGAAGAAAGATTCACTTATGTTCCGTTCACGGTAGGTTTGTACCTGGATGACAGTTTGAAAATCATATGTTTAGGTTTTGTTATAAATGTAAAGATCTTTAATTACCTGTTATATATTACAATTTAAAATAACTAAAATTTTGAAGCTATGTTCGTTAGAAGTTTTTGTGAAAGTGGCGTGAATATTTTTTTACGTGGAATAAAACTATAAATAAACTTTGTGTCTGACCACAAATAAATATATAAACAATATAGTCTAAATTACAGTGGTTAAATATCACATTAATATATTACCATCTGTTTTTATTACAGTCATCCAAAGTGATAGATGTCAGCTGTTGGCGTAGTGATATATTAGGGACTACTTCTAGTAACATTTCGAGCTGTCATTCAGGTAAACCTAGCTCGTGAATGAATTATATGTAATTATTTCTAATGCTTTTAAAAAATAAAAACCAATCTATGAAATCAGGAGCAGGTGCAGCGTATCACATTATAAAATAGAAATTGTTTGTGTGGACAGAGCATTGAAAACAAACATTTGTGGATATTAGCAAATATGCATCAACTCGTGTGTGCAGTCGGCCTCACCGGGATAATTTTAACTCTTATTGTTTGCACTGTATAATGTCATTTTCTAAGGAAATCAAATTGTTTGATTAAGCAAACTAATTCAATATTTTATCAGTGTTGATTGAAATGTTATTTTATTCATGTGCAGAAGATTGAGTTAAGTATGCAAGGTAAGAACTGTAATAATAAACAATAATACTGCTATATTTAAATATTTCCCTACTAAATATAAACTATGCCATTTTTTTTTTTTTAATATTTGGGATACCCAAAAAAACTTGTTCTGCTAATTGAGATATGTTTGACCGACACGTGTGGGTTGGTTGACACTTATCAAATATTTTTGAAATACATACTGGGTTGAAACAAGGAGATGTATTTTCTCCATTACTCTTTAATCTGGCCTTAGAGTTTGCTATTAGGGTAATGTGACACCAAATGGTACAACGCAGATACTGGGTTAGCCGTTAAACAGATGATTTAGCTTTGTTGGGCAATAGTAAGGAAGCTGTTGAAAGAAATTCAGACTGGACAGAACTAGCTCAAGATAGGGATAGAACTAGCTCAAGATAGGGATAGAACTAGCTCAAGTAGGGACAGGGTGTAATGAGATAGACTGGATAGAACTAGTTCAAGATAGGGACAGGGTGTAATGAGATAGACTGGATAGAACTAGTTCAAGATAGGGACAGGGTGTAATGAGATAGACTGGATAGAACTAGCTCAAGATAGGGACAGGGTGTAATGAGGTGGACTGGATAGAACTAGTTCAAGATAGGGATTGATGGCATATTTTTGTGTGTCAATGAACTTTTTGAGTTTCTAATGCTACAGGATGGATTCAAGATTTTAGAGAGGGGGGAGGGGAGGAAAGATTTTCAAGAGGGGAGGAAGTTACATCCAGTATTTTCGTGAAAGGGGTTGGAGGAGGTGGTGGGTGAGGGCTCTTTCATGATACCGGGCTAGGGATATTTAGAGAAATTCCGATGGGAAAATCCTTCAAAATTTGAGAGCAATTTGTAAATTAATAAGAAAATTTGATAAAAATGCATTACATCTTATCAACTATTTATGTTTTTTGTTAATTAAATTAGTTATCATATTCTGAAAATTGAAAAATGACAACTGGACACGGGAATTGAACCCAGGACCTTCGGCTTGGTACGCCAATGCACTTACCACCGAGATATCCAGGATTCATTAGTATGCAATCCTGTAAAGTTATAATATAATTGTCAAATGGCTGCAATAACATAAGCCAATCACCGAGTCGTGGGTGGCTGCATTGTCTGATGGCTGTGATCTTAGATAGTCACATGTTTATAAGCTGATGACTTCCACACGTCCATCATAGACTCTGCCTTAAACGAAGAGTGAAGAATGACCATGGGCACGGGACGAATCCTGGATAGCTCAGTGGTAAGAGCATTGACGTACTAAGCCGAAAGTCCCGGGTTCGATTACCGTGTCCAGGTGTCATTTTTCAATTTTCAGAATATGGTATCTAAATGGTGTTATCCTCACTAGTATGTATAAATGATAGCTTCGGCTATTTGATTAATTATTATTATTATTATCACCGCCTCTTACTACCCGTTCGGGTTATACGCACTTACGCTAATGTGTAATGGTAGGGTGATTGTCAGATGAAATGGAGGACCTACAGTTTAACGTGGAATCCGAACCACGGTGGAGGCCTGGCATTCCCCACATTCACAAGATGTCTTGTCAGAGGTGAAGGAAGGGTTTGGTAATCAGATAAATCTGTGCCGGGACCGAGGATTGAACCCCGGCCGCCAGCACAGAAGTCTGACACCCTAGACCACCAGGTCACCATTTGATTAATTAAATGAGTTATTGACAGTAGTGAAGCAACTGGCTAGTGAGGTATTACATGACATTACAAGTAGTGACCAGCCTATGGCATACATTCAACTGGTTTAGTTTTGTAATCATTATATTCATGAAATGTTAACTAAAATAATTCTTGGAGGGGGGGGCACTGCCCCCACACCCACCTCTGTAATGCCATGGAGTAAGTAAGTAGGTGTTTATTTGTAAGGCTACTTGTGATTTACATCATGTTGATTCACAAGCTAATTAGATTTCAAAGATATTTCATCTAGATATAGGCCTATATAAACAACAGGTCTCATTTGCAAGAGGTGTGTTCGATATGAAAAAAGGACCCAATGTAGTAGTTTTAGACAGTCTTTGCATCTTTATAAAACAATCAATTTTCTTTGGGAGACATTACGGCAGGCTGGTATTCCATTTATTAGGTACCCAAGTTAATTTGTTGTAGGCCCTAAGTTAGTATTAATCAAGATGTCATATTATTTTGCCCATAAAAATAATTATAGTATGTTGATATATCGGTTAAAGAATGAGATTAAGTATGAGCTTGGTGTTGGATACCATGGTCCAGACTTTGGAGGCCTCAACATGTTGCATTAATACGAGGTTTACTGTGAGTGCTATGAAGTGGGCGTAGTAGGCCTAGGCTTTATCCATCTCATGTTCATTGTTATAGTACAATATTTAGGTATTTTATTACACACATATAAGCATGTAGAAACAAATGCCACCAAGATTTAGAATTTTTTTACTTTTAATAAAAATACTACATGCTAACAAAATTCAACAACACATCACACAATTCACTTTTAAAACATGAACATTGATGATGACATGTAACTTTCTCGTGATCATGCCCCCCGGACGGACGTCATGTCTTGCGTTACACCCACGATTGTGTGCACTAAAATGGATACCTATGACATTATTGGATGTTTAGCTAGGCCTATTACTGTGAATAGTTTATTTTATCTATATAATTATAAATTGTATTTATTACATAACACATGAAGCCATAAATATTATGTTTAAGAGGTTTAACACGTCATCTTCTATAGTTTGGTCGCTATGGATAATTGTGATCACCTAAATAAAGTCAAATTGCTTGAAATTAAATTTAAATTTAATACACTGTGCTGGCGGCAGGGGTTCAATTCTCGGTCCCGGCACAGATTTATCTGATTACCAAACCCTTCCTTCACTTCTGACAAGACATCTTGGGAATGTGGGGAATGCCAGGCCTCCACCGTGGTTCGGATTCCACGTTAAACTGTAGGTCCTCCATTTCATCTCACAATCACCCTACCATTACACATTAGCGTAAGTGCGTATAACCCGAACGGGTAGTAAGACGCGGTGATAATAATAATGATAATAAATTTAATACAGATTTAAGTTAATTGCGATTGTTATGACTGTTTTAACACCTTCAAAAAGGTGGTAAATTCGTTTTGGGATTTAGTGTATCGATAATGTGCCCAAATCATTCTAAAAGGGCCTATACGAGTGCAACTTAGTTTTCTATATTTAATTTTTGACAAAACTTTGCTTTTTTTTATTTTGTTCAAATCGAGTCTGTGTGTTATGTTTAAAAAAATGTATGGCTGACCTCAATGTCTTAGAACTAAAAGGTCAAGCATGGGAAGGATAAAGTGTACTACACCCGAATAAGTTTAGTAACATTATAACCACTGACCTTTCACACTAGAGTCAGGTCCAGCAGGTCGTCGCCAGTCACATTCCTTGACAGGCAACCACCATGGAGCAGCTGCCACCGCCTGGGTGATTCCTGACTCTGTCTCCTTACTCAGTAAAGATTCGAAAACAAAAGAATCACCAAACAATTCTGCTTCAGTCTTAATTCCGGTGCTATTAACAAAAATTTCAAATTCCGAGTTGCTTACCTCATAAACATCTAAATAAAAATCGTCAAGTGTCACCTTCCTTGCTGGTCCTTCACCGTCAGCGACAAAAATTGGTTCATTTGTCCCCATATTAAATTCACCTCCCCTTATATAAACCATCTCATTCCTTCTTTGATATTCACTAAAAGCATTTGCAGCTTTAGAATACTTTTCACTTTTACTTGGGTTTTTTCCAGAAGTTAATTTTTCCAATGAATCATAATTTTCTTGTTTTCTATTTGTCTTGCTGCAACCACAATCTCCATCATTTTTCAAAGTATTTTCAAACGAATCATTAGCAGGAGAATTTAATAGGACTAAACCAAACGTAGTCAATAAACTTAATATTTTCATTTTTTTTAACATAAAAGAAACTGTTTTAATAGTGTTTTTTCATAAATCAAATGTATTCTCGTCAGTTTAAAGACCCCGGGCTTAAATTAACTAAATAAACGTCAAATTTTCATGCATAACCCTTTTAAAAAGAATGTTGTACATGCTACGCTTATTTTATCTTTCATTGAAGACATTATGAAATCAGCGGGCTGAAAAGCTCCACATCCACAATAAACTAACATGAAACCCGTCACTTTGGAGCATGATTCAAAGGTTTGCAGAGCAGGTATTGAATCTATAAAACGAACATTTAGAAATAATGGTGCCCCCGACGCATGTCCTTCTCCGTAAGTGGGTCTAACCGAATTTTCCATAATATACATGTAATCGACACTTTAATAAAAACTCAGAGACCCATATTAAAATTAATAATATAAAAGCTATAATTAATAAAATCCTTGTATGGATATCAAATACTCCAAATCAATAACAGTAGTTATAGTATTGTATTAATTGAAAATAATCAATTGTTTATATAATGACAATTAAATGTGAAAATTTAATCAAATTAACATTTCAAATATTTTTTATGGAAGAATAGAAGTTTTGTAAAAGCCTAATAAAGCTATAAGGTTGGATGGAGTAGAGTTTAGATAAGTACAGAACGTAAAATATCTTGGAAGTGTGATTGAGCAGAAAGGTGGAAGTAGAGAGGATTTAATTAGAAGAGGACATCATTGAGAGTTCTATAGGTGTGTAAGAGAGAGACCTGCTACGGAGAAGGGAAGTTCACTTGAAGTGTAATTATTGTACATGGCTTACTTTCACTACTTTGTACCCATTGTCACAAATAAAGCAGAAACATGTATATTGAATGTAAGAGAAACTAGGGAAATGGAGGTCATGGAGATGAAGTTTGTGAAGAGCAATTTAGCTGTCACGAGGAGAAACAAGATTAGGAATGAAGTTATCCGGGAGCAAGTGGGAGTACAGGGAGTACATGATATAATAGAGGAAGCAAGACTGAGATGGTTTGGTCATGTAATGAGGATGAAAAAACAGAGGATGCCGAAGAAATGGCCGGAAATGAAGTGTGTAGAAAAAAAAATCAATAGTTTCCAAACTATAATCAAGTTTTTTTATTTGAAATTTGGGAAGTTCAAATATGAAAGTTTATTGAACTAATAATTGTTCTATAACAGCGTAACAGGGTATTTTTTTTATTTCAAGTGTGCGCCTTGGAGAAATGCGATGTTTTTATTTTTCCATTAAGCTTCTGTGACAGTGTATATTAATCCGCTTTACTTAAATATTGACCGGCAAAAGATTGTGTTGTCTATGGTATTCAATAGTTTTTATACATTGTTTATTGCTATACATAAGTGTGCTAAGTATTGTTTTGTTTTACATATAATTTTATTTTAATCTAACTAATGTCATAATTGCTTTGGGATTTATTTTAATCTTTACTTTCAATCAATATCTTGAAGAAAAATTATTGTGATCGTCAAAAAAAAAAAATTGAACTTGAGATTTTGATAAAGGTCAACGTTTCATGACACCCTGAAACCAAAAAAAGTTGTTTTTTCAATGCCGCCGGCCTGTCTGTAGAGCCGAAACTCTTTTACAGATTGGGCTAAAACTTGGTATTTGGGGTTTTCGTAAGGTCCCCCGGAAAAGTTTTGGGAACTAAATTAAATTTAAGGTAAGCTTACTAAAGGGAAAAAATTTCTTTTCTTAAAACTAGCTCTAGCGATTTTTAATAAATTTTATATCTAAACCCTGTTTATTATTATAAACAAGCTGGCATTCTTATTTTCTCATAAAAATGACTTTGGGGGAACTTTAAATGGGAAAGTTTTCCAATTTTCATCATATTTTCCCTGCAACTACTTGAAATAGGAAATAGCTTATCTTTGTTAGGTTACAGTACTATTAAAGATAAAAATCTTTTATTTGAATTATATTTTTATAAAACCAATCATTTCTAAGCTATATTCAAATATGCATGTTATTATATACTTTTTAATTCAGTTCTTTGAGAATGAAATCGAATATTGTGCTCTTTGGTGGAAAACGAGGTTTCTCTTTTCCAGTGATTTCTATATTATACTGTATGGACATAAACGAACTCACTGACAAGGACCAAGTCTCTGATGAATGAAAGTGTTATTGTTTAAAAATATTGAAGTATTATACCACACTTGCCTGAAGAAACATTTACATTAAAGGATATACAATTCCGTTTTACAGGTAATACTGTACAAAAACGAATGAAATCTTTAATATATTTACATATGTCGTTATTATCCATGTTATTACAGTCTGCCAAGACTAACTACACTTATGTTTAAAATGGCTATTAGCTTGTATATTGTTTTCAAAAACAATATCATATTGAAAGTTCGATAAATATAATGAGTAAGGTATCTTAAAACTTGATTACATTTGTTTGAATGACAACATTTTTGTAGTTGCCAGACGTTCAAACGATCGCTTAGGTTATAGGCTTTTAGAAAGTATTATTGTATTACCACATGTTTTTAAAGTTGGCTCATATCTTGTATATTGCTTTCATAAACCATATTATGTTGAAAGTTAGATAAATATAATGAAAAAAGTTAGCCAAAACCGTATTACATTTGTTTGAATGGCATGCTTTCTATAGAAGTCTTACGTTAAAATGATAAGTTATTGGCTTGTAGGAAGTATAGTATCTACAAAACCCTTATTTTAGTGAGAATTCTAATCTGTAAGTTTTTATTTCGTATCAAAATAATATTATATTAGTATTTTGGTAAGATGAACAGCCATTTAGAACGGAAGTAGAAATTCCCTTCTGGAAGATTTTATATCCTACCTAAACACTACTTTATGGTATGATTCTGGTACAAGATAAAACCTTTCAAACGAGTTTCCTTCAAAAATCATCGTACATATTAACCTATATCAACTCGTTTTTTTTTTAAAACTCAATAGTTTCGATTTTTTTTATTATTTTCAAAGCTTTTATAAACATGTTTATTTCATTTAACAAACTACACATTGATGTAGCTAAGATATTTAATCAAATTATGAACAATGTCTTGCCTTGTATGGCTGTTAGAGAGAAGGATATACCAGAAAGTTTTCTTCTCTCTTACACAATGGTATGCAGACGACAGCTCGAAAATCTCAGCCACAGATGTCTCTCCAGTTGTATTATAGCGATCAATGCACTTTTTGCACACTGCTGTAACAGTGTTCCTAGTTCCAAATGCCACAGAGTAAGTAAGTAATTAAGTAAATAATATATTATTTCATTTATAATATTTGGTGAACTGTTTCTGCAACTATGTATAGACCCAGCGGTGGTGCGTGATATTAATTTTTGGTGTGGCCGGGCCAAATCTTGCCAGTAATTATTTTTTCTCGCCACATTAAATTTAATTAATTTAATTGTTATTATTTTTAAAACTCACTTTAATTACAAAATCATTAAACAAATCTACAAACAGAAAGAATAAAATAGTTTAG
Organism: Timema shepardi; assembly: GCA_902151425.1. NCBI lineage: Eukaryota > Metazoa > Arthropoda > Insecta > Phasmatodea > Timematidae > Timema > Timema shepardi. Next base: position 31,589 of record CABFVX010006145.1, read on the forward strand.
ATTTTGAATTAAACTCATTAAGGGATGACACTTTTATTATTTTATAGTAAAGTTGGGCACTACTGTTTTTCTGACTGGCAAACATATTGATAACTCTGTTGTTGAAGTTTGGAAATTCAGCAATTTGTTACTTATGTATAGAACAATGAACAAACAGCCAGTGGATTTAACCGCGTTTGTCCCATGGTGTTCCAGAGAAACGTTTTGATTCTCCTTAACATACCGAAATTTGTCGCCGACCGCGGAATCTATATTTAATTCAATATTTACTGTGATTATTATTATTTTAAGCACCGTGTATTACTACCTGTCCGGGTTATACACTTATGTACTAATTGCGCTAAAGTTTTAGGGATTAGAAAGGTTATATTCAAAGGAAGTATACCCGAATTTGTGTGGGAGCAGAGTGGAAAACTATTGTGTGAAAACCACTCTCAATACACCCAACCGAGATTCGAACCTCAACCTCCCCATCATCGGCAGTCTAGTCTACTCAAAGAGTAGTGCATTAGACCACGCAGCCACTGATACGGGTAATATTTACGGTTCAAAATATTTTAAGCCTACATACATTTTCCAAATGAATGGCACATTCCTCATGTTTTTTAATTATTTCACATAAATGTTTAAGATCCTTACAGCTTACCATTTTTCACAACCTCACACCACCGAATTATAAACAATAAAAACAAAATAATCTATGTATTTCTTCATTCACAGAACCACAATTCTTTACAAAATCACGCATTAGAAAAAATTATTTTTTATATAAATGTAAAGTTACTAAGCTGATATGCTCCTAACTGTTTAATTTCAAGTGTTTCTTGCAGTTTTAATGGGGGAAAAAAACCTGCCTTTTTAGTAAAGATTTTACTTTATTAATTTTAATTAAACACTTTCACTCGTCACCTTACTTATTGGGTCTTTAACACACACTAAATACATGCTCAAACCAAATGTAGATAATCTTTATCAAATCGCGGGCACTCGTAGACTGGCCCCATAAGCCATGGTTTTGCTCGGAGTGGAATGTTCTTGAGAGATATCTCCCACTGGATGACAAGGCTAATATGAGAGTGACTGGCCGCTGTCAGCTTCTCCATTATTAGTCATTTAAGTCTCAAGCGTTGTTTGGGTCGTGTGACGATTTTAGCGACTAATGAATCCTCTTGAATCTTGAATACTGTATAACGAATCAAATAATTCACTATGTGTAGAGAATGTTGTTCCACTTCACCCGAATAAAATAATTCACTATGTGTAGAGAATGTTGTTCCACTTCACATTAATGAGTTATGACAAAATGGAAAAAAAGGGGGGGGAGGAGGTATAAAATAAGGAAAAGAGATATTGCACTCAACTGCCTAAATGGAAGGTCATATAAATGGTCAGTTTGCACCATTATTATTGTGGGACAGCTCCTTAAAATTCTCGCATGACGAAATTTTTAGAGGGGACCTTTGCACCCTCTCCATATGGATATTTCTGTATTTTACTATCTATCGAGGATATAAAGGTAATTTATTTACCGGTATTCATTAAATTGGTCAACCGTAATTTTGAAAAAAAAAATTGTAATCGAGAATTTTTCAATGTTGTACTCCCCCCAGGCACAAATGTAACAATGTTACAAGAAAATAATAGCTACAAACTCAACCTAATGGGAGTACACTCACCACCTGCCTTGCTGAACGTAAACATTGTAGCACATGTACCGTGACATTCTCTCCCTATAACTCAATCCTACGGACTAAATGGAGACACAGCCCAACGATCTACTCGTGATAGAAGCCCCGCCCATAAACAAAGTGAAACTAAAACTTGACCAGTGTATTTTATGGTACAGCCATCTAGATGGTTCTCCGATATTCTTGTAGCTCCTAGAGTCGCCACTATTCCTCCTAAGCTCTGCTTATCTCCCCTCTTCCACTCCATTTTCTCCCTCCTTCTTTACCTCTCTTTCTGTGGGTATGTCTGATATTTGTGTGGACTATATATTTCGATGTATCTTTTTCATAAGCACTCATTGTATCACTGGCATACTAGTTGAGAGCAGATTAAGCTTAGGACTTAATTACATCATTCAAAATTCTCTTTCGGTTATATTATGAGGAACCTTTCTAAATTATAATTTTGGGACTTTTTAATTTAAATTTATATTATGAGATGTGTTTGTTGTTATCCGCGTGGTTAATTTGTAGCCACGTATCAATTAGTATTTTTTATGTTAAAGGGAACTTAACCATTCTCCTATGCCAGTAACTTCTGTTTCGCCGCTGGGTGGTTTACGTCTATTTTAGCTCTTGCCAACTGTCTCTGTAGCAGTTGTTTTTTGGGAATATTTTGAGTATATTTTTCTTAGCCAGTTTAAGTTAACAGATAATTATGTGGGGACCGAGCACATTACTATCAGATATGTGCTTTTTCTTTAACTGTTTCAAACCTATGCTATGTTGTGGTGGTAAAACCAAATAGGTTTTATATGAGTAAATTATTCCTTGATTGTCTAAACTTACATTTAGTCATGTGGGACTCTTAACTATAAGCGATACGCTAATCAAAACTATTGATTATCACTTAATGTCTTTAAACGCCTGTTTGGGCATTGTTTGAATTGTAAAATACTTCAATGAATAGCGTCAATTAAGTGCCTAAACTTCAGTTACGTTAGAGTACGTATTATTAGTGCATGTGTGTAAGGCGCTTAGTAAATGATGCTATTATTGCGTCCGTTGGGGACTCTAACTGTGCAATCCAAAACACCCTAGCCGTTAGGCGGTGGGTTTATTACACTTGTAAATTGTTGCTTTTTCTAAAAAGATATTATGATAATATGACTATTTATTAATAGATAGAGTTTAATTCCTATTTTGACCTTTGAGTGTGTAGATTATCCTTAGTGGCAGCTATAGTTGTCTCCCACTTTAAACTTAACTTGGCGAGCATACTAGTCAAACAATATGTTTATATTGAAATCTAGTCATATTTAATTATAAATCTTCGACTTGGCCTGCCTTGGGTGATAACTCGGCCTTTGTAATATTATTTGTATATATTCTATTTCCAATATGTCTAATAAAATAAATACTGTTATTCTCTGGTAACTCCTTGACAATTTTTGATCTAGCTTCCAAGCAAGTTAAGGTAGTTACACAGCTACCCATCTAAAAAGGATAGATATGGAATTTCCTCGCTAAAATAGTTAGAGATGAACACACTTTCCATATAAAAGTGTTTTCTGAGAAAATAAGGCACAACTCATCTAAAATTATGGAGATGGTATTATTCACTAAAATTGTTTGGGATAGACACACTTTCAATAGATAGTTATTTTATTTAATAATTAAACATGGGGGTAGGGGGGGAGGTATATCCCTCTTCCACTTTTCACCAAAAAATGTGTTGTATTTAATTTGCTCACTAACATTTTTATGTTTGGACACACCTTCAATATAAGATTTATTTGACTTTTGGGCACATAGTGGCATTGAGGCCCGCAAAACCTCCCAAACAAATCATCCACTAATTAAAGTGAATTTTATATCTTCACTGCAGCTAAAGTAAGCACATAATAATCATATAAAAAAATCTTGACTTGAAATATATTGAATAAAATAACCAGGTTTTATTCATACCGCTCCTGCCATCTATGTGATATAAGCAAGAACATTAAGTGAGAGCCTTGCTCGTTTTTGTATTGGTGTTGCACTTCATGCTATGATGAGTACTGCTTGGAAAAGTACGTTAAGGGGTTACATTAAACTATTTTAAAAGTTATGTCGAATAGTTTATCCCTCTCTCGGATAAACACATCTTTTACAGTAAAGTTGAAGCCAACGTACTAAAAAAACCATTATATTTTAATATAAATTACTTATTAATCTTTCTACACATGTTTTGCTCCTACAAGCTATTCATCTATTTATAGGCCCTGCTGTCAAGGTCGATATTAGCAAGGTAGAAGTTGGAGGAAGTGTATCTGCATTTATGTGTATAGTGCTTTAAACCATTTAGTAAAAATCTGATCTCAGTATACCTGTACGAAATTCGGATCACTGCCTCGTCGCCAACAAATAAGATAAGACAATATTGATGATTTTATCCGCTTCTAAAGGAGCAGTGTAATTCTTATTAATAGATTCGTGCATTAGAAAAAAAAGGTAACAAAAAATTAATATAAAAATAAACTCCTAAACATATTAAATTTGTTTAGAAATTTCCTCACTAGGTATCTTCTCATATGATTTAAGTATTATATTAAATATATAATATTTGATTGTATTAAAACAAATAAACAACCTCAGCAAAGTAGTTTCAGGTTTTTATAAAAGAACACATATTTAATTGAATATGAAACACCTGTTACAATGGATAAAAATGCTTTCAATGAATATAAATGTTTATGTAGCATGTCAATCAGACAGATTGGACAGCTACAATTAAAAATCTATATTTTTATAATTTATGCAAGAAAGAAACTATGTTAATTGAATCTACCTCGAAGTTTAATTTCTCTGACTAGATGCAGTCTAATAAAATTACGTATCTCCCTACATTCAAACACGTGGTTGGTCAAAAATATCGTCCTTTTATAAATACTGTACTTGATATCAAAGAAGAGGATTAATATTATCATATTTATGAATAAAATACCTTAACGCATACCCTTTCACGTTGGGTGATGTCGTATAAAATTATATACGCTTGTCATGCTGTCTACAGAAAAATATAGTAAAATACATCTATATCACAAATTCTCATACAACTATTAACTGATCCTAAATAATATAATCACACCAGAGATATTTAAATAGAAGATGCCTTGATATCCACTCACCCGTTCAAGATGTTATTCGATTCATGGGGCCACTAATTTGAAACACACAATTGTTCAATAATGGCTGCCACACGTGCTCACGTACTATCATCACTAGATCTATTGAAGAGAAGAAATGTATACGGTCGTCAACGCAGTGACCAACTGCTCATGGAACTCTAATGGCGAGCCAAATAAACTTGACCCCTTCCCTTTTTCCCCACAAGTGGTTTTCTTTTGTAAATTTCTCTTTCTCTTTTCTCCCCACCTTCGTCCGTCCTTCTCCTTGTCTATATTTCTGAATTTATCACTCTCTCTACTTTATTACTTTCATATCAGGTTGAGACAATATAAGGAGCTGCTAACAGTTTCACGGTACAGACCCGTTCTACAGCGCCGAGCGTCGAAGGAGGAAACTCTGCACCATCTGTAACGAAGAAGAGCGACATCCATGGAGCTTGGGTCGTCAGATCCACCACCTTAGCGACAACCATGGTGTTTGGGTCGTCAGATCCACCACCTCGCTGGCTAGGACGTCATGCCTAGGGTATTTAAGTATCCTGCTGCCATCGTCAAGTCCTTAAGACTTGGGGTCTAGTTTTTTTGTTTAAAAAACTAGACAATGTAGTTCTAGATTTAAATTTAATATGTTTTCTGAAGAAGCTTATTTTGTTTTAAAATGATGTCAAATGGATAGTTAATCTATTTAAAGTTTGGTTAATTTCAAGATGGGGGATCTTTCAGTTGATTCTTTAAATATTGTGTCTTGTAGTCTGAAGGACAAGTCCGGATTCTAATGACTTAGTAAGTCAAGTCCTGGCCATTTTTTATGTGTCTTTATACAAATGTCTTTACATTATGAGCCTCTGGCTTAGAAAGTTATAATGTCTTAGTTTTTGATTTATTAAAACTTCCACAAGTTACATTTATATTTTTGAGTCAAAGTTTTATCATGACACCTTGTACGTCGTGAGCATCAGTTCAATTTATGGATGTTACCACCAGGTTGTCTGTTTACTTTTTCTTATTACAGTTCAGTTAATTGATATCAATATTTTGGGTTGGTCAAGTAGTTACGCTTCACGTACTGTATTAGTTTGGGTCCACAACCCAGGGAACTGCTCTAGAGTTATAGTGGGGTTCGCGCAGATAATACCATTTTTCTTTGCCTTTTAATTGACTCCCATTGTTTGAGTTGCTCTCGATGTACTTGCTATTAGAACTTTATGTACTATTTAAGGCTCTGGCAGTACCAAAGGGGAATATGACCGGCCATAGTACCCTATTGTTGACACCTGTTTCATAGCCATCTACTGCTGTTAAAAAACGGATCTTCCTGATTATCCTAAATGTTTAATGGATATTATTATGAAAGCCCAATCAAGCAAAACTGTTCAAAGTTACATGCATATCTTGTTCACTATCTTTGTTAGTAATTATATAATTGTTTTTCTCTTTTAGAAAAAACTTCTCCCCGTAGCACTTATTTAGCGCAGCAACCGTGTCATTTACAACGTACAAAGCTTGCTATATTGTTAAGTTTAAGTCCATACCGCTATGCTAGACATACAAAATTAAAAGCATACACTATAAAGAACGTCATTACGGGATGAAGTCGCAATGAATAAACTAATTTACAAATTGAGGACTAAACGCTGCATTCAACGGGGAGCAACTTTGCTCATTTGCCTAATTCACCCCTTTAATGCTGCCTAGGCTTTCTTTAGCAACTGACGGGTGCAACTGTTGAGGAACTAACAAACCAGTGGCGGCTTGTCATAGAGAGCACAAAGGCACGTACCCTCCCACCCAAAAAGTACACATATCCAATCAATTATAAGTTTTAATATACAAGTTATTAAACAAGGTAAATATTAAAATCAAAATATCTTTTTAAAATTTTTATTAAAATTATTAGATTTAAAATTTCTGAGTGAAAAGCTTCAAACAAACCTCTTGCAAATCAGAGCATCAGTGAATCTGCCCCAAGCTCATGGTGCCATTGAGGAAGTAGTGGGGAGACTTTGATAAATGATCTACGCAAGAGTAAGCTGGGCATATGTTGGCGTGTTCCCTTCAGTATGTTCGAGTCTTTACGAATGAAAGTAGTTACAATGTTCGTGCTTCTTTATTAGTGTTTATTGCACAAAATAGTATAAGTGTGATTTTATCTGAAAGTTTTTAACTTTTGGACATTATTCGCACTAAATTATGTCAACAAGTGAATGTGAAAGATGTTTGTCTATCCTAAAATGGATTAAGACTTTCTTAAGAAGTAAGATACTGTGCTACAAATTTTGGTTGAATTTTGGTCTGGTAAACTGAGAAGTTTTTCCTGGTAATTTCTAATTCCCTCCACGCAAATATGGGAATACTTTCTCTAAATTTACGTATTTCTTATCCACCCTAATTCCCTTTTGTAAATTTATAGATAACATTGAAGGACTTTAAGACGTGAGAAGGGCTTAAATATTCTAAAATACAAATGAACGATTAAAATAATAATATAAAATAAGGATGATTCCCGAATTTAAATATAAAATGTAATTAAAATATTAATACTGCAGTCTCATCCTTCCTTTTCGAAACCACACAGGGTTTACAAGTTGGGACATTACAACACCGTTAAAGATTTTTTGAGAAAAGAGGAATATATCTTTCAACCAAAGGGCATTGCAATCAATTTTACGTTTCAAAGTTTTATATATATATGGAAACTGTTGGTTTTATAAAAATATATTTCAAAGATGAAATATTTTTATTTAAAATAGTTGATAGTAACAATAAGTTATTTGCAAAGATAAATTATTTCTTGTCTGAAATAGTTTGCAGAGACATTATCAAATTTAGAAATTTACGATTATGTACAGGGTCCTTAAAATAAATGTCACGGTAAAATAAGTAAAATAGCTATTTTGATGTTAATTTTAAACAATTCCTTAATATAAATTTTAAACAAAATCGAGAAAGCCGATTTTGAGAAAATTGATTTTTTCCCTTTTTGCTCTTGAAAACTACCCTTAATTTTAGGGTTAAATATCTAATTCCACAAACACCTCAGGGGAACCCTATGAAAAACCTAAAAAGATAGTTTTAGCCTGATCGGTAAAATTGTTTTGGCTCTAGATCAAGTAACAGACAGATATAGCAAAAAATACCTTTTCAGGTTCATGAAACGTCTAAATCCATAAAAGTTTCGAGGGGGATTCCCCCCTCCAAATAATAATTGTCAAAATGAAATATAAAGACCTGTGTTAAAAGAGTGGTGGTTAAGCCCTGCTCACCATTCAGTTCTACATGTGATAGCAAAATAGTTCCAAGACATTTATCTATTGTGACAAGTGTATTTCTTGTTAAAATTGCCAATAGTCCAGAGTGTATTAGATAGTCCTGTGTTATAAATACCAAATTATTGACTATTTACAGATCAGATTACCAAAGGTAGGGCCAAATTGTTAGATTGGTGAACCTAAATGAATCATTGAGATCTGGTCTCGAATTCGAATCTCGACTAGGTGAAACTAGCTCATGCCATTCAGGTCTAGGTAGTTGCTCTTTATTTAGTAACTAGTACGCACTAGAACATATTCGGTAAAACTAGGCATTCAAAAGCCTTGAATTCTAGCGAGTCCCCCACATATTCAAAGGAAATGTCAGGAAATTTGATCAGATTTCTAAAGTTTTTTTTTACATATTTACAACTTTTATATACAATAATCATATATTTTTTTTTCGTCCTGTGAATCTCTACACATTTGAACATAATAATGTCGATTCTCAAAGTCTTTATTTAAATCTAATTTTCTTGTTGTCTTTTCATCGCTCTACTGCGCACTTTAGACAAATTTGAACAATGGTTGCACGCTTGTGTAGAAACTCGATTATGTAGAAGGAGCTAAAAAAATTATGTCTCACAGGGGTGTGTGTGCAGTACACTTTTCCAATTTGAAGCAAACTCGAATTGAATACATGAAAAATTCTCTAAGCCAAATCGAAGTTTGAATATTTTCTTTTGTTTTATGCTTGAAAAAATATTATATTTTGGTTATATAAAACTTGATGCACTAAAATTACTTGGATGTTATTTTGCACCATTGTTTGTAATATTTTTTTTTGTTAATATGACAAATCAAGCTATTATCACAACATGCAATTCAATTACTTCAGTTTTTTCCATATGGATATTGATTTGTAATATATAAACAGATCAACATTGGTATAGTTTAAAATAAATTAAGTATTTTAGTTGTCAATATTTTTATTGGCGAAGCAAAGTCGAAGCTGATGATTGCTTTGAAGCCAAGTCGAAGCTTCGCACAACCCTAGTCTCTCACAACAATTTGAACTTAATTTCTTTTATATACATTCTTAGCACATATTTATGTTTGGGCACAAATTGAGCCCAAAGAGGGAACAAAAAAATATATCAGTTTTTGGCAATATGGCAAGTCAACTTAAGCTAAGTTCATATAGCACAACAATAATTTGTTTGGTTTGTGTGTAAATATTTGTGAGTCACTTGGCTCCAAATTTGTAGAATTTGTTTTAGTCTTGGTTTGTCTTAAATAAAAAAAAATCTTTCTCTTAAAGGTTTCATAAAAGTTTGAGTCGGATGCCGTCCTGTAATCAGCTTCGTGTAGCCTGCATTATTCTTGTTGGTTTACTTCTTATGTTTCTGGAATCCTTTACTTTTTACTATTAAAGACTGTTTGAAGTCGCATTAATTTATTCAATATATCAAGGAGTGTTTTAACATTTTAGGTTCACTTTTATGTAATTGTTCGCAATAAATTGGACAAAATATCATGCCATATATTTTTTGTTTCCATTTTCTTTTCTTATACTCTATGTTAAAAAAAAATTCTCTACAGTTTAATTCATAAAACAATACGGTAAATAAATATTTCTTTCTGCACCAGATTATAGAGCAAGATTTATATGTATGTCTACATTTATTTGATATTAAAAAAATATTTTCTTTATTGATAAGTGTTTGTTTTTCATTTTCAATCCCTTGTATACTTTAGTCATTCATTGAAATTGTAATGCCTATTAAACTAAGCTATTTATGGAGAATTATGACTTTTATTACATTAGAGAAGTTTGAATCCTATTTGAAAAGTTATTATAATTCTTGAAATAAAAGGTAACATTTATATATATATTCTTTTCTTGGATATATATATATATATATATATATATATATTCTTTTCTTGGACAAGTTAATGTTCAAGAAGGTACATTTTCACTTTTCATTACTGGAGTTATAATACATTTTCAATTGTTTCTTAAAGATTCCTGGTGACAAGACAATCATAAAACTTTACTAAAGTGAGTATATCCTATTTCTGATAGGAATGAAAAACTGAAAGGCCTTTTTTACTACTAAAATTCTATCATATAGTAAAATTTTGGTAGGGAAAAAATGTTCAGAAACATATTCCGAGCAGAAATGTATTTTTTTAGAGAGTAGTTAAGCATTTCTCCGCTAGTACGCTAGTAACAAATCTAGTTTATAGTTTGGATAATAGAGAGCTCTTATATCTGTAGTTTAAAAATATCCCGCTAGAACTCTCGCTCAATTAGTACTCCTGCCATTCGCTAGGAGCGGGCTGTTTCATGGAAGACCTTTAACTTGGTCTTCAACACTACTCTCCTCTATCTATGACTACTCCCTTATCTATGGTCTTCAACAATATCTAAATAAAAAATCTATGCAAATAATGTTTACGTGTAGATTGTTTTTATTTAGTTTTTGTTATTCCTAGATTAAATTAATTTGTAATATTAATTGACATTTTGAAATATGAATAATAAGGGCGATGCGTTTTGGGGTCACTTATTAAGTACAGAACATTTTGGCAGAGAAAGTAAAAATTATAGTTTAGTTTCAAAACATGATTTGAATGATCCAAAGTTCAATGAATGTACACAAGCGGGGCACTGTATGATTTATGCTAAAAGTGAAGATAAAATATTTGAGCTGTATGATTCTAGAGCGATTGTCTTGGTAAGTTGAAAACTTAATTTAATGGTTTTATTACTCAAAACACATTTTATTCTAATTTATTAAATAATAAAAAGTGTGTTGACGACAACATTGTTGTATGGATGTGAAGCGCGGGTCTGTCAGGAGAAACACAAGAGAAAGGGGAATGTTGTTGGAATGAGATATCTAATAAATGAGTTTGGAAAAAACTCAAATGGACTGGTAATAATAAAAACTGCTCTTTCAATGGAGCAGGAGCAATCTGCTATTGTTCTACCACTGGACAGTAGCGGATTTAGGTTTGAGGACGCCCTAGGCCCGAGACGATATGGCGCCCTTTTTTGTAACAGTATATATATAAACATATATATACATAGCTGATTAATTATTTTAACAAAGAAATTCTACCCTCAAAATAGTACTATGTTTCGATAGTAAGAGCGCAATAAAATAAACTTTAAAATTTGGTCTTACAGTTTACAGAAAACCCA
>CABFVX010006146.1:0-42881 GCA_902151425.1 Timema shepardi
TTGTTCAGAAAATTATGTCGGAGGATAGGGATAAAGGGGTACGCGGTGGGGGATTCCCTCTCGGCCAACAAAACCGGATGTCACGCCCAAATGCGTTACTGACCATTTCACTTCACGCATTGGTAATTTGATCGATGGGAAATGGAGCGAGAAAAAACCTCCCTAAATTTTACAACGGTTTTCCCCTCGGTATAGGGTTTCGTGGACGTTTCATCAAACGTAAAAAAAAATAAAGAGAGAGAGAAGGTAGCCATAGATACAAAACCTTTTTTTTTGTTGATTGTTATTATTTCGAACCTTTAATATAGGCCTACTTCGACTTTTAGATAGTGGTACCTACTAATGCTAATGGATTCAGAGCAGTTACAATTTTCTTCGTGGAAAATCTCTATCTAAGAATTGCGTACTTGATTCAAATTTAAAAATTAACGTCACGAAGTCCAAACCTTGTATATTTTTTTTAGCATTGTGTACTACTACCCTTTTGGGTTAATTTTATTTACTAATTACGCCAATAGTTTTAGGGATTAGGAGGGTTATATGTATATGAAGTGTAACCACATTTTCTCGAAGGGAGAGGAGATAACCCCTTTGGAAAAACCACTCTCAGTACACCCGACAAAGATTCGAACATAATACATAAATACTAGTAAATACATACATAATCGCATCGTTATCTTACAGGGTAGGCAAAAAACTGTGCAGATAGTTAAAAAAAATATTTACCCCCTTCGCTTCATCAATATCCATACTCCGATTCATACATGTTATTTTGGTCTCTGAAAACTCTTGGCAACTTCTCTTTATTATTTAATAGCACACAATTTCGTTAGTGTATTCAAGACTAGTTGTATTCTACGCACATCTTAAACCGTTTTATTTTGATTTGTTAAAAATTATAATATGTACATACATTATTTGTAATCTATACCATTTTGTGTCCCGGGGTATCTAGAAATATTTATTAGAAATAATGTATAATTTGAAACATAAATTAAAATGTTGTATCCTTTCATCACGGGTCCCAGTTCAGTTTGCTTATCCAAACGGGCCAATTATTTTGCATAAATCCACTAATTCTATGCCATGATTTAGCTAATTTTGGTGGCTTAAAATATAATCATTTATAACACATCAATTAATTCACATTTACATCCTTAGTGCGTTCTAGATTTTAGGTGAATGGAGGGGCTGTAAATTAACTTTAGCTTAAAATTTTGATAATTCACATATCAATAGTTGAAATTAATAGTAAATCTCTCAATTATTTTTTAAAAGCTATGTTAATTCACGTGGACTTTCTAAATACAGGATTTTGTGAAAGCTTACAACATAAGCTGACCTAGGACAACATATTAGTACTAGATACCCCTTTTGAGACTAACAAATATTAGACTCTTTACGGCCTCACCTCGGGGGGGGGGGGCGAAGGGGGGGAACATTATCTCCTGTAAAGGCCTATAAACTGTTTCTTTAACCATTAGTCTCGGAAATAAGAGTTATGAACAAAAAAGAATTTGATTTTTTCTAGTACTACGATATATACCTGTTCAGATTATACGAATAAATACTAATTACACTAATGGGTTAGGGATGATTAAGGTTTAATTTAGAGTTTTAGATTAAGTGTACCCGCATCTGCGTGGAAACAGAGTGAGAAACAGTTTTAGGAAAAAAACCACTCTCAGTAGACCCGATAGAGATTGTAGCTCCGATCTCTGTCATCAGAAAATAACATGAGAGTGACGCCTTAGACCATTCGACCAAATTGAATCAGGTGATAATTTCATATAATTATACAAGTTATTTACTGTAGAAACTTAAAATTGAAATAGCTTAACAAATTCTACTTAATTGTTTTTGTATTTGCAATATTCATAAATTATAAGTGTTTAAATTCAATGTACTCGCTAGTGTATGGACCGAACGGGTGGGTAGTAAGATGCGGTGTTTATTTTGTATTTTGTCAAGCGATTATTGAGGTTAACTAAGGTCAAAAAACCATTCGTTTGATTTCAGGGAAGCTCTAACACCGCTTTTATTTATTTATTAACGATATCTTCTTAGTATACAACGAGTCTTTTTCTTTCCCACCGCGACTTAATACCCATACGAGGTATAAACATATACTTTAATTACGTTAATATGGTAGGGTTGTCTAAAGCAGCCTCCTTTGCACAAAGGGGGGTGAGGAACTATTTAGGAAAAATAAAATCTCAGTACACCCGGTCAGACCCCTCTTAGGTTGTGGCTGAGTTATCTAACGCGCCACTCTCGCAGTACACTCAATCGCTGATAACTGGATGATTGACGTTTGAATCTTGGTCAAGTGAACTGAGGAGGTTTTTTTTTCCCAAAATAGTTTTCCACTCTCCCTCCACGCAAATGAGGGTAAATTTTCCTTTAAATGAAAGAATCCTATTACCGCAATTAAAGTTTTATAGCCATGATGGCTAAAAATACGTGTGGTTAAAAATATATATCATAAGTTTAAATACTAAAATTTGTAAAATTCAAACTATATTTTAATTTTATTACCCGCCTTGGTGGCGTAGTTGGCTAACGCGCTAGTCGTGTTGAGCTCGGCCACTGAGGACGGGGAGATCGAGGTTCGAATCTCGGTCGGGTGAACTGGGGGGGGNCTAAATGGTTTTCCACTCTCTCTCTCCACGCAAATGTGGGTTCAACTCCTCTAATCCAACCTTTCCGATTCCTAATCCATTAGCGTAATTAGTACTTAAAGCGTATAACCCGAACGGGTAATAAGATGTGGTGCTAAATTATTATTATTTAATTTTATTAAGTGACCATAGCTAGTAACAATACTATTGAGTGGGTGATGTAAAATATTTAAAAATCACTATATATTAAAGTGAAGTATGCTTCAAATAAGTTATCCATTATTATATTGAGTGTTATTAAAATTTAACTATTTGGTTTTACCTGTTTTTTAAGTATAGCCTTTCAAACTATAAGTTGTGAACATATGATGGATTGGCTTGGGAAAATGTGTTTTATCTCGCTAGCAAGTATTGGAGTTAATAGCACTTGTGATAGTTAAAAGGACCAATTTAAATATAATATAAACAAACATGGCAATTAAATGGTTAATTAAAAGGGGAGGGCGTTAAGGCTATTTTATTTGATCCTACGGCTTATGTATTCGAACATATCAAATTAAATTTAATTGATCAATGCTACTAATCTAAAATTTAGCGTGGTGACCTACAGATGATTAAACTTGTCCAGTTTCATCAGCCGATTTTTATCTTCATATTTACTAAACGTACTGTAGTTAGAAATTATTTTGAGAATAATTTTAAAAACTAGTAACAAATATTAGTAGGTATATTATAATCAATGTTTATAAATTTGCGCTGAACTATAATTATAATCCCAATTTATTTTTAACTTCACATATTTTAAATATTTTCAATAAAATTATATTGTTTGTATTTTATTTTTTTAACTGTTTTGTAAATAATTTCCTAGAAACTGTTTTACTTAAAAATAAAACGGTTACAAACAAACTTAATTTGTTTTTATAGCTAAATTTTTAAAATTAGTATTGAAAATGGTATGTTGGTGGGAAATAGGCCTATTAATATGTTTATTTAAAAAAAAATTAAACTGCCAATTGAGCTATAATTAAAAAAAAGAGTTAACTACAAAGATGAAAATTTTTGCGAATGATGCAATAAGACATTTAATTTTAATGAATACAAACAAATTTGATTTGATGCATTATGCAAGTTTTCTACGCACACAGTTAAATTAGTAATATATATTGTGCTCAGATTTCACTGTTTTCTAATAGGATTTAATCTTCACAACACCTTTATCTAAAAAAGAAAAAAGTGGGTCGGAGATAAATCCCCGGAGAACACAGCATCAACACCAAATCACTTTCTATATACATTTTTTTTTAAATCGAAAGAAGAGAAAAGCATACTGAAATATTGGAAGAAAAAACACTTTGTAGCTCCAACTCACGTCCGCCCAACAGCACTTTGTTAAAAGTTTCTTTAACATTAGCTTTCAATGGTTTTCGTTGAATTCAAACGCCTCCCTCCCCCCCCCCTAAAAAAAACCCTTACCCCTTTTCCACCCACTTAATCCCACCCTTTAAAAATAAAATCCTCACCATTGCCGACCCTTCTCCGTTCCTATTTTAAAGGGGTGTAGGGGCAAGTGGGAGGGGGGGGGGCAGGGGACTTCTAGTAGAAGGAGTACCCACAATTCAACCGCCAAACAACGTGCTAAGTGGTTCAAATATCATCAAAGAACAATAGAAGAATTGACCCTTGGAGTGGTTTCACGTCAATGACAAATGTGTAAAGGGAGGGAAATATATAGTGTCGGCAGAGTTCGTTGAGGGTAGTTGTGGGGGTAAGGGGGAAAATACTGGAGGGGAAGTTTTTTTTTTATACAGTCCTTACTGGCTGCACTGGCTGCATAGCAATGACTTTCTTACCGGCTATTCAAGTGGTACAAAGAGTATAAGGGGTTGGCTGACTCTCCAGAATAATAAATAAAGAGCATAAAGGGGTGAGTCTGAAGAAGGTTGGAAAGGAGGGAGGGGGAGGAGAGTAAGGGGTTATATCACCCTGTTTGGACTGTAATTAAAGATCGTATCGTTTGCACTGTAGAGAGAGAGAGAGAGAGTCATAAGCGTAAATAACGTAACCTCGTAATTACTACACTATCTTGTCATGTTATCTTTTTGGATTAAGGTTACGGATCAGACGTAACCAAACCACTACGTAACCCATCTCTATCCGCTCACGCCTTAACCTGCTTTTTAAAAAAAACTTTTTATGCCATTGTTTTTAAACGAGGCAGATGCTGGAAACTATTTGGTGAGGACGCACAATTTTAAATATCAAAAGTATATATATATATATATAAATTTTAGAAGATATGTATATAATTTAAAGCACCACAGAGAACCATGAAAGATAATTATTTTCCGATTAGAACAAGTTGTGGAACTACAAGCAGGCGGATTAATTAAAAAGGGGGAAATGTAGTTCATTGTAGAATTTTCTATTACAAACATAAACAAATGCATGATTATCCTACATATTATTTTGTATGTAAAATATTTCCCTTAATTCTTATATTTAAAAAAAAATCAACCATCTTCTATGGTAGGATTCTGATTAGAAGAAACTGTAAGAAAATAAGCAGTGAACGTTGCAGATTACATAAATTGACTTATATGTACACATTATATACAGAGTGTTCGAAAATGCATAGCCCAAACTGCATATATAGTTTGTTTGACCCAAAAGTAATACAAAATATCTATACATATCCAGAAAAAGATGATAATACTATTAAATTGTGTTGAAAAATTCGGTGTACAGCGCCGGGAAAACCAAGCTGTCAAGCATATGTGTACAACACGTTGCATAGAAGCTAGGCGCAGCACTGCACATATAATAATGACAAGCAAGTTATGTGATGTAGAACCGTTAACGATGACACTCAGAACGTATTCACATTTCTAAATGGACTGGTGTGTGGTATACTATTAATTTTGGTATGTTCTGCTGCCGTGCTCCAAGATGTCGAGGTATGCAGTGCCATCCGCCTAACTCATATGCAACTTGTTGTACACGCATACTTGCACAGCTTTGTTCTACAGGCGCTGTACGCTGAATCTTTCAACACAATTTAGTTTTCAGGATGTAAGTGTTTAGGTATTTTGTATTACTTTTGGTTAAAACAAACTATTTGTGCAGTTCGGGCGTAGAGTTTCCGAACACTCTGTATACAGTAGTTTAGCACCACATCTTACTATCTGCTTAGGCTGTACGCATATGAGCTAATTAAGATGATGTTAGGTATGAGGAAGGTAGAATCTAGTGGAATAGTACCCGTATTTACGTGGAGGAACGACCGCCCTCAGTACACCCAACCGGGATTAGAACCCCTATCTCTTTATCGAGTGTATGGTTTATGTTCCCTTCTCACTTATTTTGTTAATTATATATATATTTTGTCAATTATATATATATATATATATATATATCTTCATTGTTTAAAGATTATACATACTCTGTCAAATTGCCTCAAGAAAAAAACTTGAGAAAAAGTAAAAAAAAAGTTTTCTTTCACATATTCTATAATTTATAGGGTGACCTGGTGGTCTAGGGGTAAGGTGTCAGACTTATGTGCTGGTGGCCGGGGTTCAATCCTCGGTCCCGGCACAAATTTATCTGATTACCAAACCCTTCCTTCACCTCTGACAAGACATCTTGTGAATGTGAGGAATGCCAGGCCTCCACCGTGGTTCGGATTCCACGTTAAACTGTAGGTCCTCCATTTCATCTCACAATCACCCTACCATTACACATTAGCGTAANAACTGTAGGTCCTTCATTTCATCTCACAATCACTCTACCATTACACATTAGCGTAAGTGCGTATAACCCGAACGGGTAGTAAGACGGGGTGCTAATAATAATAAGTTAGTAAATGAAAAAAATTAATTGAAATAATCTTATTTTACAACTAAAAAAAGCTACTATAATTTCTTGAACGTATTCATACGTGAAGTCATGTGATTCGCATCTGTCACTTATGATATGTTTAATCAATACCTCTAAATAACACTAATATATTATTTTTAGTAGCGCGTCTTACTACCCGTTCGGGTTATACGCTTAAGTAATACTTCCGCTAATGGGTTAGGAATAGGGATGTTTGCATTTAGAGGAAGTGAACCCGCATTTGCGTGGAGGTAGAGTGGAAAATCATTTAGGAATGACCACCCTCTAGTTAACTAGACCAAGATTCGACCCTCGATTTCCCCATTCTCGGGAGTATAGCTCAACACGAAACTAGCGCGTTAGCTTACTGAGTTACCGAGGCTGATAAAATAGTACTAATAATGATATTGTCAAAAATGTTGACTGAAAAAAAAAATCTATATTTAAAAAAATGTTATGGTGTCAAATTCAAAATCACTCCTGAGATGGAAGACGTTATACCAGTTAACGTGTTCCTCGAAACTATTCCACAAAAAGGGAAGTCAAAGGTCAACAAAAAATGTGTGAAAATATATCTACCGTTAAATTCACACATTTTTCTAATATATTGTCTACTTTCACCTTAAATTATCATAATGTGCTTCTTTCCCCTTTCTCTCACCCCTTCCCCCCTCTTTCCCCAAAGCGTACACACACACAAAGAAGACGGAAGATGGTACTACAAATTTAAACCTCTAATGTAAAAGTGAAGTAAGGGAAAGCTAGGGGAAAAAAAATCTGGTTATTTAAACCTTTTTTCTTCTTCTTTTGGTGGCTGCGTTAGCTTGTAGCGGCACTTCACAAGTTTGTCCTCTTCTGGTCTCGACGGGCCAGGGGGGTGGGGGGAAATTCAACAAAAAAAAGTAATATTCTACAGTTATATTTTTTTTAAGACAGTGAATGTTTCCAAATTTACAATACAACTCCAACGAAACAAAATGTGTGCAAGACACTCCAAGGACCAAAACTACCCCAACAGTAGAATAATAATAATAATGAGAATAAAAGAAAATGCATAGAAAAATGGACGAAGCTATTTTCAAATCACCGCTTCTTCTCTCACCCGAAGGCCATTTCAAAAGAAAAGAAAATACAACTTTAGCAAGCTTGAAATATTAAAACCCTTTCAGTCTTATATTTTATAGTTTTATAATTAAACAATGTTTGCTTTATCATATAAAGAAAGTATTGTAATAGGGAAGATTCTTGACCTTGAAATTATAATAGATTTTTTATTTTTGACGTGTTCCCAAACTCAAGGGAAGTATACTGATTAATTATTTTTGAACATTTTTGAGTTTTTTCTAAGAAATGTCTCCAACAAAGTATATGAAATATATATGAAAAAAATGTTTCATAAGATTGACAAAATTACTTATTTGTTTTTCCGAGAAAAATATTTATTTAAGGGTATCTAATGGTTTCCCCACTTCCTCGATGGAAATGTGGTTACACCACCTCTCAAAGGGCACGTTCTTAACCCCTTATCTTATTTTGTAAATACGCAGCTAACTCAGATGGGTGGTAAGATGCGGTGCACAAAAACAACACAAAGTTAAGGATTTGCCTACCTGTGACGCCATGGCAGATCAAGATAAGATTTCATATGCTAGTGAAATTACGTTTAATTCAGACGAGATTTAAAGATAACATTGAAACAAAAACTATAAATTCTTCAATAAATTCTAGAAATGATCCAAATATGTTGAAAAATTATAGTTTTTATCTTGAAGTAATATTTTTGCAAACGAATTTTTTATAATTCCTCTACAACTTAGGCAACCTGGCTTAGTCACACAAATAGCTTGTAGGATATTCCTGTCACCATGTAGATTAAAAAAGTCCTTGATAGCTTATGTATATCAAAAATAGGAAACAAGAAAAGGTAATTTTAAAAAACAAGTCATTGTTTTCAAACTGCGAATAGTATAGTGAGTGTGTAAACTCGTCAGAAGAAGATGGAGATTGTTACCAGTGGATAAACAAGATGCCTCACAGGGTGTACCTATCGTTTTCTTCCCTCTCTTTCTATTTCGTACATTAATGTCTTAAGTGTGATAATGCTTAGACTGCTTAGGTGAGTCAAGTTAAGATGTAACCCGCTTCGCAAAATAGTTTCAAAATATCCAAGTCGTTAATACAGCCGCATCAGCTTGGTTGTAAAGAACATACATAGGGGAAAATAAATGTGGTGAATCTATCTCTAGCCGAGATTCGAACCCCTAAATCCTCACCACTAACTTTGATCGAGGGCAATATTAAACTTAGGCCTTGAACCACTCGGCCATCGCTTCGGGTACTCGGGAAGGGTCAAGATTTAATTTATTTCCATGATTTGGTTTCCCAATTCCCTTAAAGACTGATACTATTGCAATCTCTGATAATACACAATCCTAGTCTTGTTAGATTGGGTTAAAACTTACACACTCTCGTGTTGTTACTGCACAATATATATATATATATATATTAACTCTAAATACATTAGAAACTAAACTGCGATCTAAACTGGTTTAAGAATCGCGTGGTGGTTAGGCTGGGGAACATAGTTGCCACATTGCGGGGGTCTGCGCGTTACTACTATGCAAGGATCCTCAGTGAGTGTCAAGAAATCTGGCAACGTGCATCGGTTACTATGACAACTACCCTTCACGGATTGGTCAAGCATGTGATGAACCTCCCACTTCACACTCCGGCTGCGCTGAACTCAATTCTAACGTAGTTTAAAACGCATTATACACTTAATGCTCACTCTTAAAATTTTGCACTCTTTACACAAAACGTGACGAGTAGAATCTGTCTAGAACAGGATTACAACCTGTGTCTTTCACATGTAATTGATCAAAGTTTTTGAACTCTCCCATGGTATTTTGTTATTTTGCATGTTTCCTATTTTTTTCTCCCGTCACGCCTTTTATTATTCTAAAAGAATTAAAAAATCCCGCCGTAAGAGTAAAGAGGAAAAAAAAAGTGGGCTCGAGGGGTGATAAGGAGGAGAAACAGAATGAAGGTAGGCTAGCAGACTCCAAACAAAGTTAATCCACACCAGGTTTATAATTAACACAAAACATTACCATTTTAATGAACTTGTGCGCAAAGAGCTGCCTACCTACCCCACCCTACCCCCAGCCGCCAAAAGGCAGTCTAGCTCATTCCAAGCTAATACCTACGCAAAAATAATTTATTTACTAAGGAAGTATGTTAATACATATATACTATATTGTGTATATATATATACATATATATATACATATATACATATATACATATATATATATATATATATGAAGGCGAGGGATAAACCTGATCTGACTAAACCTTAACACAATAATGTTCATTATTATTAATTAGGGTGAAATCTCTGTAGTGGTGATGTGAAATATTTATACAATTCTTTTACGTAAGTTTCTAAACCACTGTATTTATTTAAAATAGTAACGTTTTAAACTTTGTATTATTACAAGAAACAAACCCAATTTGATGTTTAATTTCGCTTTTATTAATTAAAAAAAATGACAGATTTATGCTTTCTCTTTTTCTTCATCGCTACCCTATGGAGTGAAAAGATATTGTGATCGTAAAAAAAAAAAGAATTTGATGGATATCGACGTTTCATGACCCCCTAAACCCGAAAAATTGGATTTTACAATACAGTCTGTCTGCTACTGGTACTAGAGACGAAACAGCCGCCTCGGTGGCGTAGTTAGATAACGCGCTAGTTTCGTGTTGAGTTAGCCCGATGAGGATAGGGAGATTGAGGTTCAAATCTCGCTTGGGTGAACTTGGGGTGGTTTTCCCTAAATGGTTTTACATTCTTCCTCAACGCAAATGCGGGTTCACTTCCTATATATTCAACTTTCCCACTTCCTATCCCATTAGCGTAATTAATACTTAAGCGTACAACCCGAACAGGTAGAAAGACACGGTGTTAAATAAGTAGAGCTGAAACCATGTTACTATCGAGCTAAAACTGGAGATACAGGATTTTAATAAGCTACTTTGGGGAATGCCAGGCCTCCACCGTGGTTCGGATCCCACGTTAAACTGTAGGTCCTCCATTTCATCTCACAATCAGCCTACCATTACACATTAGCGTAAGTGCGTATAACCCGAACGGGTAGTAAGATGCGGTGCTAATAATAATAATAATAATAATAAGGTACTTCAGAGGTTTTTTTTAGGGATAGGAGTATGAAAGTATATGCGGTGCACAATACCATTTATTTTTCTTTTGCAACATTTTTTAATGTATTTTTTATTTTTTAGTTAGTTATACACTTATATACTACTTACGCTTTTGAATTATGTATGAGGAAGGTTGCATTTAGGGGAAGGGTGCCCATATTTGCGTGGAGGTGGAGTGGAAAAACATTTAGGGGAAAATCACCCTCAGTACACCCGATTGGGATTCAAACTCCGATCTCACTCTCATCGATGGTCTAATCTATTGCGAACGAAACGCCTTAGGCCATGCGGCCACTGAAGCAGATTTTTTTTGTTTTGCAATAAAATATGTTGAAATCTGTAGGTGTTAGACATGTTTATTGAAATTCATTTAAATTTTGATCTTTATCTCTTTAACATACGTAAAATCGTTAATTTAATAGGCCAGCGATGGGAAAGGGACATCTCCTTATCCATACACACAACGCTTACATAACACTTTTTGCCCTCTACATAGCTTTGATTTAATCTTGTCAACATTTTTCTTTGAGCAGACATAATATGACCGGCCTCTTGATCAAGTGGTCAGTGGGCATGACTGCTGATCTAGAGGTTCTTGGTTCGATACCCAGTTGTAGAATAGGTATATTTCCCGAAAGCATAACAGTTTCTATGATCAATATGGTCTGATTAATTAGGGTTAGTTTGGTTTTAAGTTAGGTTTAATATTTCCACTGACTTTTTCCATTCATGATCACAATCACTACGCCATCTCATTGCGTGGTATGACGTATAGACAACCTCCGAAGTACACTCTGTACATACAAAGCGGCTAAAAGTCTACATACCCGGAGACATAACTAAATGCTGCATTTATCACGGTCATATATTCTATACGCTAAAAAAAATGAATAAAAAATTATACAATTTACATTTTTGTTTTCGCTGCCATTTAAAATCGGGTGCTGTCGAACTGGTCCGATGGTTGAAGGACCACCCAATTAGTAAGGTCGAACTGGTCCGATGGCCAATGTGAAGGATTGCAAGGGTCACTGTCGAACTGGTCCGATGGTATATTACAAAGGGGGAGGGGAGGGAGTGCTGTACTTAGCAGGTTAGGTTAGGTTAGGTTGATGTACTTGTGTCTTGTCCGCCTTAGAATATTTAAAACCTTCATGCACCACTAATTTACACCCTCTCTCACTTAACATTGAAAACATCACTGCAAACCACTCTGCAAACAACTGACAACTGAGTGACCACTGGTCACCTGGGCGAGTAGGGGGTGAGGGATTCCCAGGCGGGGTACAGTCGAACTGGCCAGTACTAATTGGGTGGTCCTTCAACCATCTGACCAGTTCGAAAACACCCCCCAGCCGCTACCTGCGAGCTTGCCATCGGACTAGTTCGACAAGACCCTTCGGGATGGGCTCGAACATTCCTTTTGGAATGTCTTGACCGTCGGACAAGTTCGACCGTACCCTTAAAATCATAACATTATTATATACATAATTATAAAAGCTAGATTTGTAAATAGCCCCAAGCTATGGAGGGTTTTCAAAAATATATAGACACGAACACACACACACCAGACAAATACTTGTGAAGTTGTACAGCAATGTTTAATCTAAAAAGATAATTAAAAACGTGTTGGTGACCTGGTGGTCTAGGGGTAAGGTGTCAGACTTCTGTGCTGGCTGCCGGGGTTCAATCCTCGGTCCCGGCAAAGATTTATCTGATTACCAAACACTTCCTTCACCTCTGACAAGACATCTTGTGAATGTGAGGAATGCCAGGCCTCCACCGTGGTTCGGATTCCACGTTAAACTGTAGGTCCTTCATTTCATCTCACAATCACCCTACCATTACACATTAGCGTAAGTGTGTATAACCCGAACGGGTGGTAAGACGCGGTGCTAATAATAATAATAATAATAATAATAATAATAATAATAATAATAAAACGTGTCACACGTATAGGTGAGTACAATTATCTGGACTGGTTTGCCAGCTACTTGTAGGTAGGGGTTCGAATCCGGTCTGGGTAAACTCAAGGTAGATTTTACTAGGTGGTTTCCTGCTCTTCTTGTATGCAAATTCGTGTACACTTTCTCAAAACTAATGTTTCTCCATCCGTAACCTATTATTGTATTTGTTTTATTACTGTGTCTCAATACCGGCTTAGGTTATCCTCATATGTAATAATTACTCTAATGGGGTAGGGATGAGGAAGGAACCCTTTTAGAGGTAATCTATCTGCAATTCGCGTGGAAGGAGGGTTGGAAACCATTCATGAAAACCACCTTCAGTACACCCGTCAGGGATTCGAAACTCTTAAGTGCCCGTCATCAGCAGGTGAGTCATTTTTGTTTTACTATTATATCCGTAAACGCGTTGAAGGAAATAAAAAAATACACAAACATAAAAAAAAAAATCTTTAAGAAAATAAGTGATAATCAATAACATAATAGCTTGCCAACAAAGAAAAATAACCGTGACACAGTTCAATTTTAAAATAAAACTGATAAAATATGAAAATGTTATTAAATTTTGCAGCATATTCTTTTTTCTTTTCTAAAACACCCCTTCCATGAAAATTGTACTGTAGTAACTGCAAAAATAGTTTAATTGATGGGTCACCCTATATTTTAAAACTCTTGGAATAGATTGAATTGACGAACAAGACCAGAAACAACAACAACAACAACAACTAAAGTTGGAAATGTTTACAGAATGTTGAAAAGGAGAGTCGACTTAAAACATTGACGAGCGAAAGAAGGGTGGTAAAGTTCTAGAGAAGGAGGAGGGTGGAGTGTAGAGGCTTGTGGAGGAGTGAAAACAAGCTTTTGAGATCAGAATGAGTGTGCAGAAAACTGATGGAGGAAGGGGGGGAGTTAGGTGAAAGGCCCCGGAAGAGAAAACAGAAAAGGGAGACGGGAAGGATGGAGGGAATTCATCGACAAGTAATTGGAGAGGGTAGTGGAACTATAGGAACCGCTGAATAGGACTTGGAAACAGGACGTAAGCACTAAAGGATGAGGTTGATTATAATTGATGAAAGGATTAGGTGGAGAAAACCGAACCCAATATAGGTCTACTTTTTTTTTATATCTATTTGTATCCAAACAGAAATGTAAGTTTTATTTTTTTTGTTTTAGCTATTCACTTCGGTTCTTTCATCTTACTATGTGAAACAATTTTATTGTTTTGAATTTCTGCCCTTTCTGAGCTTTAAGGGGTGTTTGGAATGAATTACACATTTAATTATTCCGCCGCGAAATTTTGGACCGTCTTTAATATAGGAAGGCGAGGAAATCATGAATGGGAGGAGTACACTCTTTACATATTAATTAAGGAAAATAAAATAAATTCTTAAAATAGTTCTAGATTTAAAGGGATTGTACTCGGATAATATTTAGCAGTCATAATTTTGTAACTTATAGAAATACATTAATAAATACACATTTTTTTAAATCAGTTATTTTAATGATAAACGAACTTTAATTTTTATTATTTTTATGTTTATTTATAATGGTCGTATGTTTTAGATTTAGTAACAATTAAATAATATGTCATAATATCCTTTAGTTCGTTGAGTGATATGCAAATATTTTAAATATTATTTGTGTAGAATTTTATTTGAAATTATATCAAAACGGAAATTTAATTTTGTTTGCCTCTGTATGAATCCAATCAAATTGATTTTGACCAAATTGTTTCACGATATTATGAATACTCAAGAGTAAAAAATTCTCGTAGAAAATATTATATACATTTAAAATACATGAAATTTTCATAATTTTTTAATCAAATGTCTTACCTTTCTTATAAATTTGAGATATAAATAAATATTTGCTAATTTTAGAACAATACTCTTTATATTACATTGATTGTTAAGACATTTTTTCAAATATTCTGTTTATAGGTCCTTAATGCATTGTTTTTATTAAAATGGAATATTTAGTACAGTACCGGCACTATCAACCTCAGTACAAGATGAAAATGGACGTTACAACATAAACATTAAGGGTCATTTTCATAGTTGACTTAGTACGACTCCAGTGTGAAGTTATACTAAATACAAGACGACACCTACCTTAACTCGAATGGAATGTATCAGTCTCGCATATGAACATGACTCATTCTATTCTGGCTTAGGAAGGTGTCGTCTTATATTTAGTATAACTTCACACTTGAGACGTAATAAGTAACTATAATTTACCTGAAGCAACTATCTCAAGACTTCAATTTTCTCAAACGCAGCCCTAATAATTTTTTTTATCGAATTCTACCTGTTTAGAGGGCGAAACAATATTGAACATAAAATCTAGATATAGCATTCATTAATTTAAATAGTTTTCTAAATATTTCTGTTTTAATTCTTACAAATTTTTTTAGCACTGCGTCTTACTACCCGTTAATGTTATACGCCTATGCAATAGTTACACAAATGGTTTTGGGATTGGGAAGGTTTAATGGAGGAAATGCACCGGAATTTGTGTGGGAAGAGCGTGGAAAACCATTTAGGAAAAAACCACCCTCAGTGCACCCGACCGGGATCGAACCCCGATCTCCCCTTCTTTGGCAGTTAGTCCAAAACGAGAGTAGCACGTAAGGCCACGCGACTACCGAAGCGGGTCATATACAATTCACTTCATATCAGTGATTTAAATCTTACACATTGATCTTATCGAGGACATGTATCAATATGTTTTATATTTTAAAAATTGTAAAAAATAATATGTCCATTTGAAGTTTTTCACTAAATGCATATTCCAACATTTAAATAGCACTACCGAAATTATTCCTATTACTAATAATAATATTTAGCACCGCGTCTTACTACCCGTTAGGGTTATGCACTTTTTAAGTACTCATTACTCTAATGGATTAGGAATAGGTAGGGTTGAATTAGAGGAAGTGAACCCGCATTTGCGTGGAGGGAGAATGGGAAACCATTTAGGAAAAACCACCCCCAGTTCACCCGACCGAGATTTGAACCTTGATCTCCCCGTCCTCAGCAGTCGAGCTCAACATGACTAGCGCGTTAACCAACTACGCCACCGAGGCGAGTTATTCCTATTAAAAACACAATTTAAACAAATTTAAAAATATGATTATGTATTTGGTCCTTTGCACAAACTAATGCGTCACGAAAGCTATTTAATGATCTAATATATAATATGTGAACATTAATTAACCATTTATCAAAGGTTTAATTTATTTCCCATTAGCGTCTGCCCACTGATTCGCTCACAGTAAATAATACATAAACACATTCGACATCTTCAAATGCTAGAAAATAATAAAACTTCAAGAAAATAGTTTTATTTGTCTACGAAGATTCAAAAAGAAACATGGGCTCGCCCCCATTTTCTTCTCCTCCACAACACAGCTCATATCACGTGTCATATTATTTATCAGCAATATCTGCAGCGATGATGTTCACTACTTACTCCCGGTTTTTTTCGACTATACTTTACTCGCTGATGAGATAGAGCGATGGTGTGTTACCAGGGCTCTCTGAAAAATATGGAGTAACACAGAACAAGTCCCGTCTCAATCCTATGAATGCTTTTTGAGTTGACTAGAAGCAGACAAGTGGACAGACAGGCATAGTAAAAATGGATTATTTGATGTTCTATATACAACCCGGAAAGAAAAGGAAACACCACCAAAATTCAAACACGCAGAGAAACCTAGCTTATGTAACCTTTCTTCAAACGGGGAATCTATCGAGTAACTTTGTTATTTTATGGTTGGCTATACAAAATTAATCGCAGAGAAAGGTAGCCAAATATTAAATTATGTGTAAATATCAATCCTTTATTGTTTTTAATTGTGTAACAAAACGTGAAAAGTAGGCCGAATAAAATGCATCAAAATATAGATTATAATTTAAATATGTGTTGAAAGCTAAAATTTCCTTTGAAGATTACGTTTATAACATCTCTCTACACAATATTTGTGACCTAGACTATTATTGCTAACTCAAAAAGACAGAAGAATAGCATAACATAAATAATTGGTTGTTAAAGAGTTAAAACCAATGTAAGTCACATAGAACTGTTGACAGTTTACGGTATAGCAAAGGAATTAATCATTTTCAATATTTTTGGCCTTTCGATCCACTATTTTAAATCCACCATATTCAATTTTCGATTTTAGGACTTTTCTAATCAACATTATAAAGACCGATCGGCATGCCGAATTTTATATATTTAGGACATTTAAAAGTGTTCGAATAATTCACGTGGACAGACAGATATAAAAACTATATTGAATTATGATTTTCAACATCCGGCTGCACTCTTTATATAATTTCCATTGCCCAAACAAATATGTCAACCAATACATTTTGAAAACAATCTTTGAAACGTGACATTAATCTTTCCATAAACTGAGTTCACAAACTAAAGCAATCTTTTCGTAAGAGCGATCATAAGATATGTAACATTAAATAATATATATATATATATATATAGAGAGAGAGAGTTATAATAACATATTGAAAATAAGAGCATTACAGTTGTACAAAGATTATAAATGTCCATATTCTTATGGTTGTCCCTCTATAGTATGTATTTAAATATTTCAAGTTTTCTAAATTAGTTTACATTTTTAATTTAAATACCGGTTTCGCTGTCAATGACAGTATAATCTATTGCGAGAGTGACGCCTTAGACCACGTGGCCACCGAAACAGGTTCAGTGCGAAGTAGTTTTTTACCTGAGTTTTAGAAATGTCTAAATCCTTCATTTTGCCAAACTCCACTTAGAAATTTCAAATATTTAAGAATTATTGGGGCATTTGGAATAATCCCACCACATTCCTGGCATTTTTTAAATCTTATGTCTCCTACAATTATAAAGTGGCTTGGGCTTGTTTGAAAAACATACATATATGTACCATTTAATGTTTCTATACTACACGGCTTTTAGGCGTAATCCTTAAGTCCTTTTTTTAAAAATTGGTCTCTAAAAGTCCCTATTTTTTACACTTTGGTCCCAAAGTCCCTTTTTATTGATCAAAATTACTAATAATCCGATAAAATAAAGTTGATGTTAGTTGATTAGAATTTGTTAATTTACATTTCTTACAATAATTCATCTCCAACTGAACGTGTACTGTTTGAGAATATTCATGTTTGAATATTATTAATTTTGGTGCCATTTTATTTAAATTATTGCTCCCAATAAAGTACACTGAGCGGACATTTGAATATCACTTGTGCTTCAATCCAAAGAGGGTTTTCAACATCAGGTCTAGTGCTATCAAGTGATAAAGCAGTGATGAATGAACGTGGAATCAATGCTAGGCTAAACATTTTGTCTTGAATGAAGAGATACTCAAATTTTATTTAGTATACATTTCTACTCTACTTTTGGTTATGACCAGAAATGCCTACCATAGTTATAATACTTTCTTAGAACAAGACGAGATTAATAAAGAGAGACTTAGGAAAGATACAGAGAGGAAATAAGTAGAAAAGATAGCACATAATTTAAAAAAAACTATCCAAAGATCTTATAGAAGGTGACCTGGCGGTCTAGGGGTAAGGTGTCAGACTTATGTGCTGGCGGCCGGGGTTCAATCCTCGGTCCCGGTACAGATTTATCTGATTATCAAACCCTTCCTTCACCTCTAACAAGACATCTTGTGAATGTGAGGAATGCCAGGTCTTCACCGTGGTTCGGATTCCACGTTAAACTGTAGGTCCTCCATTTCATTTCACTATCACTCTACCCATTACACAATAGCGTAAGTGCGTATAACCCGAATGGGTAGTAAGATGCGGTGCTAATAATAATAATAATAATAATAATAATAATAATAATCTTATAGAAAATAATCAAAAAACAAAAAAATAAAAATACTGCTGATAATTATTTTGATGGAGCTACAAAGAGATTAGCTTCACCAATTAAATGGAAGAAATATTAATAATTGAGCCTTGGATCAGGGTTGTTTTTATGGTGTTTAAGGGTTTAAGGTTAAGGGTTTAAGGACAAATAAAAGTGAAGCCTCTCAACAAGTAGTTTCAATCGCAAAAGTGTTTGAAAAGAAATCTTCAAACATATCATCGTATTTCATTAAACAGCCTAAAAATTAAGAAACAAAAGATTAAAACCAAAAACCAACTTACGTTATGTTTGAATTTAAAGGACACATTAATATATAATGTATTTAATGCGCAGCATTTACTCTGTTTTAATTTCCACCTTTGCTGCCACTGCTAATCTCCTTTTATATCTTTCTATAACAGAATTTTTTTTTACACAGATTGGCTGGCTCTTATTTGATTTACACTTTGTAAGAATGTTCACTTTGTTAGTAAATTTAAAACATTGCCATAAGTTTTATTGTTACTTAGTGTAAAATATTTAAAATTTGTTATATTTTTTGGAATTGTTACTTTCATTAAGTTAGACAATACTAAATAATATTTGGTATTGTAATCTGTAATCTTAGACCAGTATTTTGTAAAGGATATTTCCATTGGTTATTAAGCAATAGTTTATTGAAATAAAATACAAATTTAACCCATTCCGCATCCAGGAGTTTATCTGAAATTGTTTATAATATAGGGCCAACTTATTTAATAATAATGATAATAATAATAATAATGAAAATTAACAAAAATCCAACAAATTATACTTTTTGGTGTGAAATATTATGAAAATAAGGACTTAATCATAAGCCATACACATTTTTTTTACTTAAAACACAATTTTATGTGACCCTCTTGCGATAGTTTTCTTTCCCTTCTAAAGGTGTCACACAAATTCTATAAACAGCTGAATGCATTTTTGTGGGATTAATTATCATAATTAAAAATTATAATAATATCTAATATAAAAAACTTGTAGGGTAAAATATTTATTATTTTATTCCATTTAATATTATAATCAATATTGAATACAACATGCATTTCAGATATTCTCTTAAGTGGCAAATAATTAATAGGAGGTTTAATAACAAAAAAAATCTGATTTTCCTGATTATTTTCTTTAACGTGCAAACAATGTTTGTCTCAAGTCCCTCATTTTTGTAAATTTTGGTCCCTAAGTCCCTTTTTATGAAAATTTTAGTCCTTAGGTAACTTTTTTTTTAAGGAGGTTAAAGTGTTAAAAGCCCTGATTTTATTAGTATGATTTAAGCTTTTTAGGTATCTTGGTTATAGCCATAATGTATTATATAATTGTATCTACAGTAGCTCTATGGCTTCTTTGGTGCTGACTAACAGCTTTGAAACGTTACCAGATCAAATTATGTAGACCTACGCCGGACCAAATGATCTGTAAAAACATGTGTTTAGCAGCTGTCACTTCTGACGGTCAAAATTTAGCTATATACCTAAATGTTGGCTGTCAGAAGTCAGTTGTGAGCTGTCAGTCAGCACCAAAGAAGTCATGGGGCTACTGTAGGAACTCTTAAAAGTTAATGCAATGAAAATCCAAATATACCCTGATTTTGTTCGGGAGAATAGTCAAGAAAATTAAAACCTATTTTCTTGCGTCCAACATTGATAACATTTTACTCTATTACTAGTTTTATTTTATAGTTATTGATAATATCTATCAAAAGTGACAGCTGTAGGTAACATGACTTGATGTATGAATATATTAAAATGGTTTTAGTAACTTTAGTAGCTAACTTCTACTGTTCTTCCTACCAAAGTCATACTTTACATACGCTTCGAAAAAGGCCAAAAAGAAGAGTATCCGCTATCTTGAAGAAAAATGACGGACGTAAGTTGTGTCTAGCCTATATGTTAACCGGAAGTCCAAGTTATATCCATGCGAAATTTCACAACAATTGGTGCAGGGGTGTGGATGTGATTGAAAAAAAAAAGCAAAGATTTCATTTTAATATAACTAGTAGGGTATAATTTATTTTTTTTAAACCCAGAGGTTCACATACGCAAGTGTCACTAAATAAAATTACTATACAAAGTTTAAGATGTTCATGGTCCCCCGTTTGACATTATTCCGGACCAACAACCAAATAAAGTGATTACTACAAAGTTTTCTATTACCTATGTTTCTTAGTTCTTAAGCTACCCGGAAAGATAGTCACATCTCTAATCCGCTAGGCTCGCTAAAGATGAAAAAAAAAAGAAAAGGTTAACGTACATACTCTAAAGATTTCCCTAACTACTTATTTAAAGTTTAAAAATTTGGGTTAATTGTGTTTAAAGATGCACTTCCCATTTAACACCTTGTCTGAGGCATTAGGCTCAACATATTTGATTTATTTTAAATACACTCGAGGTACACAACTGGGGGTTTCACGAAATAGAAAGTTGACACTTTCCAAATCGATTTTTCTTGGGTTTGTAATTACACGCACCTGAGGTCATAGGGTTTAAGTTATCGAGGTCTCAATATACAGTCAACTCACCTTTTAGCGAGCCACTATGAACCCAGATATTTGGTTTGGTTCACAATGTCCAGAGTTCACTAGAACCGAAACCCGCCTCGGTGGCGTAATTGGCTAACGCGCTTGTCGTGTTGAAGCTCGACTGCTGAGGATGGGGAGATCGAGGTTCGAATCTCGGTCGGGTGAACTGGGGGGGTTCCTAAATGGTTTTCCACTCTCCCTTCACGCAAATGCGGGTTCACTTCCTCTAATCAACCTCCCCAATTCCTAATCCATTAGAGTAATAGTTAGTACTTAAAGCGTATAACCCGAACGGGTAGTAAGACATATATATATATATATATATATATACACTATAACCGAAATGTGTTTCCACTCAACCTAAGGGGAAGTGTAACGTATTTTCTAATTACACTTTGGATTGCAATTGCTTTGACGATCAAGTAAGGGAACAAAAAATCTACATTCATGATTTGTTGATATTTTCAAAACCCCCGTTGCCAAGGAGACTTACAAATAATATTAATATATCTGAAATGTTACAAATTTTAAACGCAAATGGAACCACACTAACAGTTGACTGTTTCGACACAGTCTCGCTCGCTGAGGAGATAGCGTGATGATAAATAAAGTCTGTTCATCGTAGGAATTGTTTTTTGAAAGGCCTTTTTCCCTCCCAGAAATCTATTATATAATAGGATATTGGTAGGAAAAAAGACCTTTCAAAGAGAAATTCCTGCCGTGAATGGAGTGTAGCTTAGCCTTTATTCTTAAAGATAAGGAGTACAAAAGAAAACCCCACATCTTTGAAGCAGCATAATAATGTTGGGCATGGTAAAAGAAATAATCCTTTAAATATTAAAAAAACGCCAACAAATATTTACTAGACTAACATAACCACAAACAAAGCTCAGAATTAATTTAGTTTTGTATAATTAATCTTACAAACTCTGATATTTATGAGTAACGTGTTATTTTAACCTTGTTAGATGACTCAACTTTCGCTTGTGATGATCAGAATCTTAATTTATCGCTGGGATATACGTTTCGACGGACAAAAGATTACCTGTTATTCTTTGTACATACTTTAATTTAGCTTCAAGACGATTCCCTCTTTAATTTTACCCTTTTCGAAAGACCACAAAAGAAAAAGAGGCAGAGGAAACGTCGTCAAAAGCTTCGCAGAGGAGAAAGAGGAGTGGAGGAGGTCTTCAGAAGGTTGAGAACAGGCGGCAAAATCGCGACTTGCCGAACGAACTGGCACTATACAAAGAGAATTCAATAAGAAACCTCTTTCTCTGCTTTTTTTTCCCCTCAATACTATAGCTGGCTGTCTTCTCATTCATGAGAAATAAAGAAATCGATGGCCCAATCCACCTTTGGACCAAGTATGCGACTTGAGCATTTTGTGTGTGTGTGTGCGTGCGTGTTCGCGTTTTTACACTCCTGCACCTGTGTGTGAGCGAAGCAGTTTTTATTAAATTCTTGACTTCACTATGTGGGCCCGCGTTTCTTCGTGACTTTAGATAACTTTTTATGAAAAAAAAAGAAAAAAAAGGTATAATCTGTTTATTAAACTTGTGAAGCATTCTTCATCAACATTAGTTTTTTTTTTACACCCTCTTTCTTAAATAGTCTTTTCTGCAATCTCATTTATCTTTATTTTTTTAAAAAACTTTTTCACTTATTTTTTAAGTGGTTCCTTCTTTTGTCAAACAATGGGTTAGTGAAAACTCTTTTCTTTTTTTTTCACCGAGATTAAAATAGATTCAATGCAAGTTGGTTGATTCATAACGGAATACATATTTAACGTGTTGAATAATACGGACCATGTTGTGTCTCGTAAGTTACCGGAACGTTCTCATTTCTTCCGCCTCACTGTTTTCAGTTTGAATCTTGGATGAAATATCAGTGTAAAAAAAAAAGAAGAAAAAGAGCGCTTTGTGTTTTTCGCCGTCCAGGGTTTAAAAAAGGACGCCTTGGTATTAAAATACGCTAGTAGAAAGATTTAGCACCTTTTGGTCATAAGTATTTATCTAAAGGTAATGCAACAGTCTTTAAGTATGGTTTACATAATGCGTTAGACGTGGGGATGCGGGCCAAGATATCAAACACGCCCGATATTTGTTTACCAGTAAATTGGAGGCAGGGGTTCAAATTCAAACCGAGTGCACGCACGCACGCACACACACACATATACACATACGTACATGCGTATAGGCGTGCGTGTGCACGTAGACGCATTTATATATATATATGTATATGTGTATATACATACACCCCAATGGCTTTCACTCTTCCTCCACAAAAAATCCTGGATAGCTCAATGGTTAGAGCATTGGCGCACTAAGCCAAAGGTACAGGGTTCAATTACCGTATAATAACTAGATGCGACTATAACCATAATTATCGAATATAGTAGCATGGCTATTTAATCCATCATAACATGCGCATTCGTGCAGTTGTCATTGTAATATTGGCAGCATTAAGCCAACTACCGTTTCAAAGGTGGCTTGCGATGTCTGATAACTCGTCATCTTAATTGATCACTCATTTGTAGCTGACAATTCAGCCACGTCCCTCACAGACTCGACCTTAAAATACGAGTGTTAAGAATTACCCCGGGCACGAGACGATTCCTGGATAGTTCAGTGGTAGAGCATTGGCAGGCTAAGTCAAAGGCCCTGGGTTCCGTTCTCGTGTCCAGGTGTCATTTTTCAATTTAAATAATATCCTCTAAATCCTACTTCCCTCATTCCTATCGCGATTCAGAGCTCTCAAACTGATAGCAAGATGTTGTGCACTAAAGTGGAAAGCTATAAAAGTAAACAAATAATTATTCAAATTTAACATAGCTGTTAAATAATTTCGTATTCCAATAGAAAGTAATAAAATTGCGCTTTGAAATAGATATAAATAAAAACAGTTTTCTTTTCTGATCGTGAATTGTTTAGTAATTTGCTATGACGAAACTTTCTACTTTAACATTCGTCACGTTACCCCTTCACTCCCCCCTCCCCCCACTTCCCTAGTGCCCTACGCCCTCGTTGAAATGGGTAATTTTTTTTAAAATATATATAAAGCACATTCAACTCATCTCATGTTTCTATTATTTTCAAAATTCTATACTTCATTTTATAATGAAAATTGAACACAACGCACAGATAGTCTCTCTTACAGTTTTGCCATTGTCATTTCGCCTATTATTGTTTACACGAAGTGGCAAGTATCATTAATTTCACAAACAACAAAAGGAACAAGTTGGGACCAATTTTTGTGATGCGCGTTGTAGCTTTCCGAACCTCCTACCCCCCCTTGTGCCCCCCTACCTTCACCCGCTTTTTACACCATTGATTACCCTTTCCCCTACCTATTTATTCCGTATGTAACATTTTTCACACCGCTCTAGTTGATAATTATAATACGCTATTTTGGACGTTTTGTTCGGTTTTGTTTAAGTCTACAATGAAAACTATCGCCATTCTCTCACACATTTTTGTTGTTGTTGTTGTTTCAAAACAGGGTGATTCATCCAAGCTTTTCGTCAGCAATTTATCCAGCATCCGAAAAAAAAACCTTTTTGTCTAAACAAAAATATTAATTTTTGTTTGAATTGAAAAGGGGGAAAAAAATAAAAATAATAATGACGTACGCAAATCGAATTTTCTTTGCGAACATGAAACCTGTGCATTCCGTCATCCTCAATGGACGAACTACATACATACCATATTATTATTCTATTATTCCAGTTGGATTCATCTTCACGAGATGTATACACAATTAAAAGTTAATGGTAATATGGTAATGCGATACGATGTTCTCATGTAGCAATTTAACATGAAAATCTGATTAACCTGAAAATGTACAGAGTAAAAGGATAGAATGATGTTGGAAAACTATTTGAAAATACCTTTAAATATCCGGGGAGTAATTTAATTTTATTATTTCGTACGTTCTATGTATATAGTTTTGTTTCGCAAATATACACGGATAAAAAAGGTCCGCGTCAAGTTTTTCCTTGTAAAACTTTAGGATATGAAAGAGCAAGAATTCAATTTTTTTTATAAAATCAATAGTTTCATTTTTTTATAGCGTATGGCGTTGCAGACCGGGAGGGAGAGACGTGACATCCATAGTGGATGAGACGATGTGATGATAATGAATATGTATGTGTGAAACAGTGGTAACCTTAAACCTAGCTCAGCCTAATTTACCAACCTCTGGTGACCGTCGGAATAATGCATCTTATGAGAAAAGTACCCAAGGTGCCACCCGGGAATCGAACCCTGGACTTCTCGGTTGGAGGACAGATGCACTGACCACTACACCACGGGGCTGGATATTTCACCTAACGAGGTAGTGTGGTAGAAGGGGCGTGTTCTAGTTCCTCCACGAAAGCTGATTTGATCCCCTTTTCGATAAAGGTCACTTAATTCTATGGTCGAGTTCCTCCACTTGATGGGTTTGGCGGGTGAGGGGGTGAGGAGGGATCTAATTACTTCACTTTGGCGGCGAGGAGGCGGAAAGGAGGGCGGGGGGTTGAGTTCCTTTACGAAACCTGAAGGAATGGATTATAGGTATAGTTGGTTAATTTCTACATATACTTATGGTTCTTACCCAACCTAACTTAACTTAACCTTTCATGCGTTAACGAATTTCGTTCTTGGTTGAATTTGTAACGAAGTTGGTTAATTTATACATATACTTATGGTTCTTACCCAACCTAACTTAACCTAACCTTTCAGTCGTTAACGAATTTCGTTCTTGGTTGAATTTGTAACGAAGTTGGTTAATTTATACATATACTTATGGTTCTTACCCATCCTAGCTTAACCTAACCTTTCATGCGATAACGAATGCCGTTCTTATTTAATGTTGTAATTTACTGTGTGAAGATCCCCTCCTTGAGGTGTCATGGAGGAACTCGACTATCGCTATCGGACTAATTATCTGCGCGGAGGAACTCGACATCCCCGGGTGAAACATACTCCCATCAGGAACTTCACTTAACCATGTAAAATAAATAAAAATAAAAATATGAGATTCTGCGCCTCTTTGAAAAGAAGTGTCAAAGATAATCAGCTTTAGTACTATTCCATTTAAGGTGATCAAGCGATTCTATATATTATATATTTTTTTGAAATTATACTCTTTATTTAGGAAAAAAAAGTTGTGCTCTCTTGGTTAACAAACTTTTATTCTAAAATAAATATTCTTGGAGACTTGCTATGGAAACCACTTTTTTATATTTCTTAAGGTTTTACCAATTATAATTCAAATTTCAATAAACATGTCTAATTTTTATATGACTATGAAAATATCAAAGCAGGTCTCCAAAAAAAGTATATTTCAGAACAAAAAGTTTGTTAATCAAGAAAGGACAAGATGAACATCCTTAACTTAAAATTCTA
This sequence comes from Timema shepardi, assembly GCA_902151425.1. NCBI lineage: Eukaryota > Metazoa > Arthropoda > Insecta > Phasmatodea > Timematidae > Timema > Timema shepardi. The sequence continues at coordinate 26,492 of CABFVX010006146.1, forward strand.
CAACCTTCATCGGTGGACACGTGGTCTAGACCAGTGGCTCCCAACTTTTTTTTCAGCCTAGGGCCCACTCCTTAGAATTTTAATGCTGGCTCCATTAATTTACATTTAAATAATTTTCATTTTCATTCATTTGAGGTATTTAACGTGTATTTTCTAAACCGAGTGATCATATCAGCACACTACTCATAAACTAACTTAAATCTAGAACAGACACAACACCCAGCCCCCGGCCGTTAATACATCACTGTGAAAGGGGAAACCCACATTTCAGCATCGTTATGTTTATCGGTCATGGCGGTAATTGAACCCGGCTCATTAGTCAAACACGCTATCAACTCAGCTAAGGTGACCCACCTTAAATTTATTGAGCATGCAGAATTCAATTTTTTTTTGTGAATATGTATAGGTAAAATGTTATAATATATTTATATTAATTTCCGTCAAAGCCGTTTAGTGAAAATATATAAGTAGCCGAGGAATATCCACAGAAACCTAAACGCTCCTTTACTATCCTCTTACAATTTACCGCCCCTTTAAAACAAAAAAAACTCCCCCTGAGGTAGTGAAGGGTGGTTCGAATCTCGGTCGGGTGAATTGTGGTGTTTTTTTCCTAAATGGTTTTCCACTCTCCCTCCACGCAAGCGCGGCTCCATTTCCTCTATATACGATCTTACCAATCCCTAACCCATTAGTGTAATTAGTATTTAAGCGTATAACCCAAACGGGTAGTAAGACGTGGTACTAAATAAATAAATATTCTAAAATTCTACCTTCTTCATTTCCACACTACTAGTTTAATTGATATATTTACGTACATATCGAACGGGTGTGAAGACAGGGTGATAATGATAATAATAATAATAATAATAATAAATTATGCTCTCTTGTGTCTAACTTCCCGCCCAGTCTTTCCGAATTTTACACTAATGGGGTAGGGCTGAGAAAGGGATAATTTTAGCAAATATGTATCAACATGGGGGTGAAATGAACAGATAAACCGTTAAATAAAAAAAAACCCACCTTAATACACCCTGTCTGGATTCAAACCGGGACGTCACTAGCAAGTCAAATAAAATGAGATTGATGCTTGTATCTTCGCAATGTGGCTAAAATAATTTATTGAAAAAAATATTTATTTGTGTTTATTGATTGTGTTATAGACCAAGATTAAGTATGAATAAATGATTTTTATTTAATTGATAGAGTATTGAGCGCCAACTAACAACCCCTTTTATTTTCTCAGGTAGGTAGATTTTTATTAGATAAGTAAATCCCCCAGAAACTGCTCAGCAGTGATACGAAAACCCCTTCACTCAGGACCCCTGGACTTTACCTAAAGTTAAAAAAAAAAAAGTTGGATTCTTACACCAAAGGACTCCTTGGAACAGATTATTATTCCTGGCTTGGGCATCCAACCAACAGAAAATATTTATACCTGGGATGCAATATTAAAATTACCATGTACATTAATATAATGAATAAACCAATGGCACCATGAGATGTATATAGTGATTGTAATTATTGTGAAAAAAAAATCTTTAACTAAACCCTAACTAATAAGACATGCCTCCTATGATATATTATTATTATTATTATTAGCACCGCGTCTTACTACCCGTTCGGGTTATACGCACTTACGCTAATGTGTAATGGTAGGGTATAATAATAATAATAATACTTCCTCTCCAAAGGAAATCATGCTACGTTTTTTTTTATCGCTCGGTTAAAAATCCGTCAACCTCAACTGGGTTTGAACACACAAACATCGTGTTCACAAACAATGGCTATGAACGAGTCTGACATCTAGTCCGCGGGTCCAGTGATATGGTCTAATTTTCAACCAAAAGTACTCTATAGCATATATCCACTAATACTTACTTACTCTGTGGTATTAGGAACTCGAAAGTTCATTACCGCACTCAAAAAAATACGCCACCTATCGATATCTTGAGCTAATTCTATCCCGTCTATATCATAACACCCTCTCTCTCTCTCAGGTCTAGCCAAATGTCATCCTTCCATCTGCGTCTAGGTCTTCCCATTGGGTTTGCCATTCAAAACCTTGAACGCGGTTCTAGATACTGTCATTCGCGCTGCATGACCTGCGAGATTTGATTACCCTATCGATGTCTGGTAATAAGTACAGGATATGCAGCTCATCATTATGTAGCCTCCTCCACTACCCATTGTATTAATCCATTTTTGGACTCAATATCTTCTTAAACACCCTGTTTTCGAACACACTAAATTTATTTTCGTCATTTAAGTTAAGAGGCCACGTTTCGCACCCATAGAGGACAACCGGTAAAATTACAAATAATATCATATTTAGCACCGCGTCTTACTACCCGTTCGGGTTATACGCTTTAGGTACTAATTACGTTAATGGATTAGGAATTGGGAAGGTTGAATTAGAGGAAGTGAACCCGCATTTGCGTGGAAGGAGAGTGGAAGACCATTTAGGGGAAAACCACCCCCAGTTCACCTGACCGAGATTCGAACCTCGATCTCCCCGTCTTCGGCGGTCGAGCTCAACACGACTAGCGCGTTAGCCAACTACGCCACCGAGGCGGGTTACAAATAATAAAATACATTTAGACGTTTCATATAACTTAAGATTTGTAATTATATAAAAACCTTAAATATTTATGGAACGTTGAAATAAATCATTACAAATTATTAGACAAATCAAATTAAAATACATGATTTTATTCTTTAAAGACAATATATAATATTACAAACGATGCACATACTTGTTTGATCTATATGTCATTATATTATAATTGAGCATGAGAATAAATGCCTGGACCTTTATGTTCGATTCCCACTCCCAAGAATCATTTTTAAAAATATGTATATATAAACGACATTCATTTGTGCAAAATATTAATTTCAATGCATTGCCCATATTCAGTATTCAGAAACAATTTTGAGTAGCATACCAATCAGAAAACACCGCGCTTATTTTACAAACTAGATACAATAAATATTATCATATAAAGTATAGTTTATAATTTAATTGTCTCCAAAATGTTCTATTAATATCGCATACTATTTTTATTTTGTTAATCTATTAGCATTGCCAATGAGAATTTTAATATTTACATGCAGTAGTTGGTACTGTATATGAATGTTTATCCACCACAGTCAAATAGTTTTTGTGTGTATGTTGGCAAATATTATTGAAATGTTATTTTATGTAATGTTTCACACACATAACTAATTTTTTTTAAAGATGGTGACTCATGTTTAAAGTGTAAACAAAACGAAAACTAGTACGATATGTAATCTCTCTAAAAACACATTATTACTAAAATAACACGATTTAAAACACTATACGTGAGAATAGATGTTAAATTTAACGGATGAGAACATATTATCATTTATTTATATATAATATTGGTTTTAAAATATTACAAACCCGAAATATTTTACGTTTGTGTGTGTGTGTGTGTTTTTTTGCACATTGTTTTAAAATAAATTGTTACAACCATATTATTATTATTATTATTAGCATCATCATCACTTCGTTTTAGTACCTGTTCAAGCTACACGCATATATTGTAATAATTTCTCTAATGGGATAGGAATGAGGAAGGAAGCATTTTAGAGGTAATCTACCCGCATTTGCGTGGAGGGAGAGTGGAAAATTTTCTTTGAAAACAACCCTTAGTACACCCGACCTAGATTCGAATCTTGATATCCCTGTCATATGCCATATAGTCTACTGCGAGAGTAGTGCGTTAGACCATGCGTCCACCGAAGTGGATTTTATTTTGTATGATTTTCTATTCTCCCTACACGCAAGTTCTAAATTTCTCATTGCTATCACATTAGTGGATCAATATACTATTGGTGACCTGGCGGTCTAGAGGTAAGATGTCAAACTTCTGCACTGGGGTTCGGGGTTCAATACCCGGTCCCAGCACAGATTTATCCGATTACCAAACCCTTCCTTCACCTCTGACAAGACATCTTGTGAATGTGAGGAATGCCAGGCCTCCACCGTGGGTCGGATCCCACGTTAAACTGTAGGTCCTCCATTTCATATCAATATCACTCTACCATTACACATTAGCGTAAGTGCGTATAACCCAAACGGGTAGTAAGACGCGGTGCTAATAATAATAATAATAATAATAATAATAATATACTAATATATTAATATAGTTGATGGGTAAAAAAGAAAAGACGTGGTGGGCGTAAAAACAAACCCTAGTGTTAAAACCTTATAAACTAAAATGAAACCTGACCGCTAAGCTATCTGAAACGTCAGAAACAACAGCGCCATCTTGGAAACAACGTAGTTATAAAATCCGTACTCGAAATTACTTCCGAACACAAATAAGAGCTAGCGAAAATCGAAATTAAATGTGTTTGCGTCTGAAAAGTTGTCTAAAATCCCAATCAAACTAGTGCTGAACATAGTCCCTGTGTTTGTTTGTTTGTTTGACGTAGTCGGTATTGACAAAAGCGAATCGAGAAGCGAACGAAAACAAACGGAGGAAATGAGGCAATTGTTGGAGACAATTGGGTAGGGAAACCTGCTCAGCGGGGGGTTGGGGAGGAAGATGTCTTCTTTGCGAGTTTATTTTGTTTTGGGGTGTACCAAAATCCCTGCCCGACAAGAGTTACGATCTGTATTTTATTTTAAAAAAAACACCCGCTGGTGGCCGCATGCTTTAAACTCCAAAGCTTCACTCGTGTATTATTATTATTATTATTATTATTATTATTAGCCCCGCGTCTTACTACCCGTTCGGATAATGGTAGGGTGATTGTGAGATGAAATGAAGGACATACAGTTTAACGAGAGATCCGAACCACGGTGGAGGCCTGGCATTCCATACATTCACAAGTTGTGATTAATACAAGTCTTTTCAGAGGTGAAGGAAGGGTAAATGGTAATCAAATAAATCTGTACCGGGACCGGCGATTGAACCCCGGACCCCAGCACAGAAGTTTGACACTTTACCCCTAGACCGCCAGGTGACCGATCACTCTCGTAATAGACTATACTGCCGATGACGGAGAGATCGTGGTTCGAATACAATTTAGGTGTATTGAGTATTTTTTTTTCATAAATTGTTTCTTGATCTCTCTTTAGTCATACAAATGTGGGTACACTTTTCTTAAATTCAACCTTTCTCAACCCTTAAAACCTTGGTGTAATTATTAGTATACCTTGCTTTTATGTTTTTAGATAAGTTTAGAGATGTCAAACACATTTCTTTACGGCCAACATTGATAACATTCCTCTATTTTATACCGCCTCTAATACTACCCATTCGGGTTATACTCTTCTGTACTAACTACGCTAATGGTTTTAGGCATGAGGACGGTTATATTTACACTCACAGAAGTGTACCCTTATTTGTGTAGCGTAGCTGAAGAGGGGAGAACAATTTAGGAATAACCACCCTCAATACACAGCCGACCGTGACTCGAACCCCGATCTCCCCGTCATCGGCAGCGTATACCACTGCGAGAGTAGTGCCTTAGACCATGCGTCCATAGAAGCGGGATACTATAGTATTAATGTTATTCAATAAATATTTATACCCGCCTCGATGGCTTAATTGGCTAACGCGCTAGTCGTGTTGAGCTCGACTGCTGAGGACGGGGAGATCGAGGTTCGAATCTCGGTCGGGTGAACTGGGGTGGTTTTTCCTAAATGGTTTTCCACTCTTCCTCCACGCAAATGCGGGTTCACTTCCTCTAATTCAACCTTCCCAATTCCTAATCCATTAGCGTAATTAGTACTTAAAGCGTATAAGCCGAACGAGTAGTAAGACGCGGTGCTAAGTAATAATAATAATAACAATACATATTTATAATATTCCTCAAAATAAATAGATGTAGGCCACATGACTTGACGTATGAATATATTAAAATTGTTTGAGTAAATACCAGATACCGTTCTTCCTATCAAAGTATAAGTATGCTTACAACCACAAAGGTTACCAAGACAGGGTGCTAAAAAAAGTCGATCTTATCCTAAAAATTGCTCTGGATCAAGGATTTTATTCAATTTTTTGTTTGTTTCTGACCTGCGCCTTTATCTACACACTTTATCCAACCTGAAATAACATTAACATTAACATAATTTATTAATTTTTTTGAAACGATAATGGTGAACTGTTTATGTAAAACCAGCGTAGGTAGAACCAGCCGGGACTAAAACCTCAACCTCTCTGTCAGAAATAAATCAAACTAAATGATTCTGCGTACATTTCGGTGTGGGTGACCAATTATTTTATTTCTCAGTTAATATGTGATTTAAATTTTACAACTACAGTGAAATTTAAACAATACAAAATTATATTTATTGCAGCGTGTCTTACTACCTGTTCAGTTATATTTGTACTAATTACACTTGTATGTTAGGCATTAGGAATGCTACATTTATAGAATGTGTACCCGCATTTGCCTGAAGGAAGAGTGGAAGACTACTGAGGAAAAACCGCCAGCCTTCAGTACACCCGGCAGGGATTTGAACCCCATCTTCCTCTCATCGGCAGTTTATTTTATTGAGGGAGTGACGCCTTAGACAGTGTGGCCACCAAAGTAGGTATATCCTTTAATTAAACTAGAAACATTTAGGTAAAATGCGTTTAAATCTAGACCATATTTTTTCATAAAGAACACAAGAGTAAACTTTCAACTTGAAGTTGTTTTCATCAGAGTAATCTTCGCCGACTTTAATTAAGGTTTCACTTACATAAATTAAATCATCAACAAAGTGCTGGTAATATCGTAGAGAGAGAGAGAGACAGAGAGAGAACGTTTAGAAGTGATATAAAACTTATTTTCTTTAGAAGTTTATCCAAGGAAGCAACTTAAACGAGGAAGAAGATATTAAACGTGTGTTTTGTTCGTTTTAAAGTTAAGCATAAATAATCTGACACTAAAAGCTCTTTTGTGTGTGGCCTTAGGGGGATCTATCTTTTGTGAAATGCTAGCGAGGTAATACTTTGAAAATTACTTGGTCTGTTTTTGTCTTTGTAACAGTCAAATTTGACATTACAAAAGGTAACGTGAAGGAATCTTGTGAGGTTGAGAAACGTTAGAATAAAGTTATTATTGTATTGTTACAGTAGACATGTTTCACTCTTCTTATTTTTCTATCACTGTGTCTCATTAGTCATGTGGGCTTTACAGATATGTACGAATTATGCTAATGAGATCGGGATAAGAGAGGTTGAGATTTGAAGGAAGAGTACCCATAGTTGCTTGAAGAGAGATATTGGAAAACCATTTAGGATTTTTTTTTTAAATCAGTACACTCGACCGAGATTCGAGTCTTGAACACGCCATTGGGGTTATAATAGATGTCTAGAGTAACGTCTTTGACAAGAAGTGTGAAATTAGTTTGATCTTAAGGATCACATTGAAAATTTAAAATAATAAATGAGCCGCATTTAATAAAATTTAATATTTCCACAGTGTTAAGTAAAACTAACCTTTTAAATATTTATAAAAAAACATAACATTTTGAGATTGGCTCTTTTTTTCATTAAAAAAATATCGATTTTTTTTAAATTTGAGGCAAGGGTGCGAGTATTAGATTTTAGATCTTCTATTGAAGTCACGTTCAAAATTGATAAGTGCTTATCTCTAAAAGTGATCTTGAGTGTGTGTTACGTCATACAAGGCAAAACCACTGTTCACACACTTTTGTGTTGCCAAATATTTCACATATTTTGTGCACAAATTTAATAATTTTTGGAACCGATCTTTTGTGAGTAGAGGTTAAAAATTTGTTATACCAACCACACTTGCTAGATTTCAACAAATAACTACCAATTTCCAAATGTCACATTTTAAAATGGTGTATTTATCTAACGTTTATAGAAAGAATAATCAGGCTGCAATAGTTCGTCATATGGTTCGTTGGCCTCAAATAATCATGTATCCGACCACATGTGGACCACGGCCTGCAAGTTTTACATGCCTGGATTTCAATGAGCGATTGACAAAGAGCCAACATTTTTTTTTACCGGAAAACTATTTTCGAATTCCGTCAAGGAAATTACATGCCACAATCGATATATTATTATAATTATTAGCACCGCGTCTTACTACCCGTTCGGGTTTAACGCACTTACTCTGTTGTGTAATGGTAGGGTGATTGTGAGATGGAATGGAGGACCTACAGCTTAACGTGGAATCTGAACCACGGTGAAGGCCTGGGATTACACATATTCACAAGCTGTGATTAATACACGTCTTGTCAGAGGTGAAGGAAGGGTTTGGCAATCAGATGAATCTGTGCCGGGACCGCGGATTGAACCCCAGACCCCAGCACAAAAGTCCGACACCTTACCCCTAGACCGCCAGGTCACCCCACAATCGATATAGAATAGATGGCTTTACTTCCCCTCTGAAGGAAGTTATTCTATGGATTGTTATCGCTCAGTGAAAATTTGGTCAACCTCGGCTGGGTTTGAACTCAATATCATTGAACCTTTTACCTCAAGAACACCTAAGACCCACTAGTCAGATGCTAATAAGAAAGCAATCGGTAGAGAAGTCCAATTTTCACTGGATGGGATTTATTTGACAGATAGAAAATATATTAAATTTACTCTATCGTATTACTTCAAGTCATCTGATCTGAAGCTGTCACTTTTAATAAATAATATCAAGACATCTAAAATAATACTAATAAGATAGTAAAATGTTATATTAATGTTGGCCGCAAAAATTATTAATTTTCTAAAGGCCCTAGTTATGAAAACCAGACTATATTAACGCAATGGATCTCATTCTTGACTATAACCAAAAAGCCAAGATCAACAGAAAAACCACACGGTATTGATCTAATATACATAGAGTTTAAAAAAAAATCTTATAGCTGGTTTACGTTTTCTCTGGAGGAGAAACTCTTTACAATTGAACTTTCTATCTTTAATTCTTTTACTTAGTAAGTATTCATCGATGGAGCCTTTAATGGCATGTATTTGGATAGTACTATTGTGGTACCAGTTTCTGATACACTTGCCTCGCACATTTGTTAGGGACGCCACTATTGGCAGTACTGTATATTATGATTTATAAAATGAACCAACTTCATCTTTAAAGTTACCGTCAGTTTATTTTTTTCCTAACTCAACCCTAAACTATAAACGTGCCTACTTTCCTGAAAATGAATGTTTTTATCCATGTCGTGATTGGTTTTAAAATATCGTCTAAAACGGCCTAAAATTTGGCCTGGTCTAATAATACATTCATAAACTCATAAAGAGACGGTAAAAATTCGGAGAATACTCTATTTTGGATCCTTTATCGAAATATTGACGGTAACTACGCAAAAGTCATTTTTTGAAAAGATGAATGGCAAGAGGACGGAAAATACACGTCATCGTTATTCAAGATATGAATATCATCCCTTAGAAGGGATGACTCTAACGCGCCGTTTGTGAGGCGTGACGGCACGAAGAATTCGCTGCGTATGTGGAAGACGGGGGCAGAGAGGTGTAAGGGGCGACAAAGCGCACGCAAATATTGACTACTTAAAATTCCTCGCGTATGTTGAGTCGTCAATAAAGGCAATACATGTTCGAGGTGCGATTTAGTTTGAGCAGTTTTTATCCCCCTTCCGCTCCCCCCATTAAATGTTTTGTAGTTATATAGCTTCTAATAAGTGAGGGGTTGTTAGTTATTAGACTCAAGGGATCGATCGAAAAGTTTTAAGGGCCAGTTTTATAATAAGACTTAGGGCCAGTTTCATAGTCAAATTTAGTACACCTCAAGTGCGGCGCTACACTAAATACAAGACGACATTTACCTAAACCAGAATGGAATGGGCCGTTCTCGCATAGGAAACTGGCCCATTCCATTCGAGTTTAGGTAGGTGTCGTCATGTACTTAGTGTAGCGCCGCACTTGAGGCGTACTAAACTTGACTATGAAACTGGCCCTTAATACGCTTTAAGTGTGGTGCTAAACTAAATACACTACGAAACCTACATATACTATAATAGAATGGGGCCGATTTCATACGTGAAAATGGCCCATTCCATTCGAGTTTAGGTAGGTTTCGTCTTGTATTTAGTGCACCACGCTTGAGGCCTAAGTCTAACTATGAAATTTGCCCTAAGACGTTATACCAGAATAACCGCACTCTCTTGTGGTTGATGGATGGGATATTGGTTCTTATCTGAACTGGTGCACTTGGCATTTTCTTTTAAACGTGTGATTTTAACTTAGTTTTTCCCCCCTACATTCTCTGATCTCCAACCAATCTATATTTTGTATAAGAAAGCTTATTCTTTTCTATCTATAATATTAATATGTTACTAAAACTTGTGCGAAACTCGCTAATTATTATGTAAAAACATCTAATGGTTGGGACTGTGCAACTGCCAATTGGACGACTTACCTCTGGGTCATATATTGACTAAGTTTAAACCTCTTCAAGACGTAGATCAAACAGCTCATCTTTAAGCACTTAGGAACCTTTTTAATTTCGGAGAAGTCGTAAGGCCAATATCAACTTGTGGCGCCTTTAGACTTGAATTTGAGCCTCTTTATTAACTCTAGTATTCATTTGATAGTGGCGCCCCTAACAGATGTGCAAGGCAATTATATTGGGAATTGCTTTTATTTAAGAGCGTTCATCACAGCAGACCCAACTCGGCTCCCGGCTCGAATCTGCATTTGTGCGTGTGCGCGAGGTATGGGAATAAAAGGGAACAGTAAAGACCTACGATATGCCGCGAATGATTACTAGAAATTTTTCGGTGTGACGATGGGGCACAAAGTGGCAAAGTTTCTTGTTAATAACTTCAGTATGTCCCTGTTAGGTGACCTGGTGGAATAGGGTTAAGGTGTCGGACTTCTGTGCTGGGTTCCAGGGTTCAATCCTCGGTCCCGGCACAGATTTATCTGATTGCCAAACCCTTCCTTCACCTCTGACAAGACGTGTATTAATCACAACTTGTGAATGTGGGGAATGCCAGGCCTCCACCGTGGTACGGATTCCACGTTAAACTGTAGGTCCTCCATTTCATCTCGCAATCACCCTACCATTATACATTAGCGTAAGTGTGTATGACCCGAACGGGTAGTAAGACGTGGTGCTAATAATAATAATAATAATAATAGTAGCAATAATAATCATTATAGTATGTCCCTATTGTTACAGAATTAAGATTTGTGCACAGTGCTTATCTGTGAAACCATTCTAAAATGGTCAAAAACGGCCTTTACAATGAAGTTTTTATCAAAATATAATTTAATATTTCAACAATGTTCAGTATTAGGAACTTCTATTAACTCTTTACCTCCATTATTGTTTAATCAGTAATGATCCACGTGCAACTTTACGGTTTCTATCCGACTGTGAGTTGATTGGTATGTGATGCGCACGCTCTTAAACTTTATAATCAACGGGTGTATCCAAATAGTTTACTTTGGCTCTCGAAAAAAAGAACCTTAAGGGAACCTTTCTCGCTTATTATGGGTGTGTAGGGTGGAGGGGGTAAGTTGGGAGCCACCACCTCCCTCGTTACTATGTGCCTGCTCATCATAAGGCGGGAGTGTAGGGAATTCAAGAAAAGGGCAGTGTTTTTGCAGTTTTTAGAGCAACATTTTTTTTTGCCAAGACAAATAAAATATATCTCCAGTAGAAACAAAGATATTAATTTTTTTCACATGATGTTGTCAATATTTCAAGGGTGTCCTGTATTTTAACGATAAACTTTTTAAATTAAGGAAAAAAAAAGTCTTTTAATGCCGTTACACTCATGACGTATATTCAACAACTGTTGATTTCACCACGTGAAGAAAATTAAACTCTATGTGTGTACTGAAGCAATATTTGATTTATTTTGGCAAAAAAAAAGTTTTGCTATAAAAACTGCAAAAACACTTGAGTTTTTCTAGCGTCCACTACACTCCCACCTTAAGCGCAAAGTCTTAGTCATCGTGTCCATGGCCGAGTCCCGCACATTAATAAAAACTGTAGTGCTATAGATAAACCGCACAGTTAGTATAATGGTATCCGTTTCAATGATCGAATGGTCTTAAGACGTCACTCGCTTAATAGATTAGAAAGCCGATGTCTAAGGTTAAGGTGTCAGACTTCTGTGTTGGCGGCCGGGGTTCAATCCTCGGTCTCAGCACAGATTTATCTGATTTCCAAACCCTTCCTTCACCTCTGACAAGACATCTTGTGAATGTGGGGAATGCCAGGCCTCCACCGTGGTTCGGATTCCACGTTAAACTGTAGGTCCTCCATTTCATCTCACAATCACCCTACCATTACACATTAGCGTAAGTGCGTATAACCCGAACGGGTAGTAAGACGCGGTGCTAATAATAATAATAATAATAATAATAATAGAAAACCAATAATGGGTAGGTGGAGGTTAGAATCCTGGTAGGATGTACTGAGGCTGATACTAGCTAAATGATTCATAATTTTCTCTCCACACGAATGCGCGTACACTTCTTCTAAATTCAACCTTTTCAAACCTAGCACATTATCGTAATTAGTATCTACATACATGTATCACTCGAACGGGTAGTAAGACGTGGTGCTAAATATAAATATTTAAATGGCCAATACAGGTATTCCGTGGCTTTCAAAAGCTTTTGCACAACCAGCACTTTTATAAATTATATCCACATCTTTAAGGCGACTTTATTACATCGAAGAATAATCACTCATGTGTTTATCTGTGCTGTTATTTTGATATTTTATTTTATTTCCTTTCATCTAATTTTTTTAATGAAAATTAATGGGGAAGGCAAAACAAAATTCCAATTTGTAAAACGAAGAAAGTCTTAATATACTTCATTCACGGTAGGAGTTTACCTCTGAAAGGTCTTTTTTCCTACCAATATCCTACTATATAATAGATTTCTGGTAGGGAAAAAAGGCCTTTCAGAGGTAAACTCCTACCGTGAACGAACTTTACGTATTATATTATGGGATATTATTTTAAACTGGGACCCGAGATTGGATCGTAGAAATGCACCAGTTTTAACCTTCTTTTTCCACTAAAGTAGCCTAACCTAACCTAAGCTCAACCCTAAAATTTGACACTATAATATTTATGGCGGAAACTTGGTGCGAGAGTACAAGACAGACAAAGACATTAGAGAAATGGGAGCGTCACATTTAGATAAACACACTATCTACACAGTAAACAATAAGCAGGAATGTGGCTGCAAATCCCAATATAGTAATATAGTTGGACGCAAATCCCAATACAGTAATACGGTTGGACGCAAATCCCAATATAGTAGTATGGTTGGATGCAAATCCCAATATAGTAATATGGTTGGATGCAAATCCCAATATAGTAATATAGTTGGACACAAATCCCAATACAATAATACGGTTGGACGCAAATCTTAATATAGTAGTATGGTTGGATGCAAATCCCAATATAGTAATATAGTTGGACGCAAATCCCAATACAGTAATACGGTTGGATGCAAATCCCAATATAGTAATATAGTTGGACGCAAATCCCAATACAGTAATACGGTTGGACGCAAATCCCAATATAGTAATATAGTTGGACGCAAATCCCAATATAGTAATATAGTTGGACGCAAATCCCAATATAGTAGTATAGTTAGGACGCAAATTCCAATACAGTAATACGGTTGGACGCAAATCCCAATATAGTAATACGGTTAGACACAAATACCAATATAGTAGTATGGTTGGATGCAAATCCCAATATAGTAATATAGTGGGACGCAAATCCCAATATAGTAATATAGTTGGACGCAAATCCCAATATAGTAATATAGTTGGATGCAAATCCCAATATAGTAATACGGTTGAACACAAATCCCAATATAGTAGTATGGTTGGATGCAAATCCCAATATAGTAATATTGTTGGGCGCAAATCCCAATACAGTAATACGGTTGGACGCAAATCCCAATATAGTAATACGGTTGAACACAAATCCCAATACAGTAATACGGTTGAACGCAAATCCCAATATAGTAGTACGGTTGGACACAAATCCCAATATAGTAATATAGTTGGACGCAAATCCCAATATAGTAATACGGTTGAACACAAATCCCAATATAGTAGTACGGTTGAGATGCAAATCCCAATATAGTAATATAGTTGGACGCAAATCCCAATATAGTAATATAGTTGGGCGCAAATCCCAATATAGTAATATAGTTGGATGCAAATCCCAATATAATAATAAAGTTGGACGAAAATCTCAATATAGTAGTATGGTTGGATGCAAATCCCAATATAGTAATATAGTTGGACGCAAATTCCAATATAGTAGTATAGTTGGACGCAAATCCCAATACAGTAATACGGTTGGACGCAAATCCCAATATAGTAATACGGTTGGACACAAATCTCAATATAGTAGTATGGTTGGATGCAAATCCCAATATAGTAATATAGTTGGACGCAAATCCCAATATAGTAATATAGTTGGACGCAAATCCCAATATAGTAATACGGTTGAACACAAATCCCAATATAGTAGTACGGTTGGATGCAAATCCCAATATAGTAATATAGTTGGACGCAAATCCCAATATAGTAATATAGTTGGATGCAAATCCCAATATAGTAATATAGTTGGACGCAAATCCCAATATAGTAATATAGTTGGACGCAAATCCCAATATAGTAGTATAGTTGGACGCAAATCTTAATATAGTAATACGGTTGAACGCAAAATCCAATATAGTAATACAGTTGGACACAAATCTCAATACAGTAATACGGTTGGACGCAAATCCCAATACAGTAATACGCTTGGACGCAAATCCCAATATAGTAATATAGTTGGACGCAAATCCCAATACAGTAATACGGTTGGACACAAATCCCAATATAGTAGTATGGTTGGATGCAAATCCCAATATAGTAATATAGTTGGACGCAAATCCCAATATAGTAATACGGTTGAACACAAATCCCAATATAGTAGTATGGTTGGATGCAAATCCCAATATAGTAATATAGTTGGACACAAATCTCAATACAGTAATACGGTTGGACGCAAATCCTAATATAGTAGTACGGTTGGATGCAAATCCCAATATAGTAATATAGTTGAATGCAAATCCCAATATAGTAATATAGTTGGACGCAAATCCCAATATAGTAATACAGTTGGACACAAATCTCACGCTACCTTAAGAAGGATATATTAGAGAAAGTGTAAACGGATTAGCTTGAAAAGAGGATGGGGAACCCACAACTATAAATTATAATTGGTAAATTACTCCCATTGCATATGGCTTTTGAACATTCCTGTCACCGGCAACCCAGACTATTGGGAGACTGACCCCTTAGAACGCGTTATCACCGGTACGTGTGTACCGTATAGTAGAATTCATTCTGGTAGGAAAGAACTTTATGTAAATATATTTTTCTTGTTGTTTACATTGATAATATTTTACATTATTATTAATATTACTTTTTGGTATTGATAATTTATATAAAAAGTGAGTCATAGTTTACATGGTTTGACGTATAAATATATTAATATTTTTAAGTTGTTTTTACAAGTTTTTTCCTATCTAAATCGTACTGTATTTATAATGTAAGTAAAAGTTTATCTTTATCTTTTAATTTCAACATATATTTGCATTCATTACCGACGTTAATACCCCTCGTTCGAGTCATGTGCGGTAAAAGGGTAATAACGCAGATTAAACGAAAACCTCGGTCAGACAAGTGTACAAACTCTCACGGCTATTTGCAAGAGTTATGAATTTCCGTGTGAGCCTCCGTTCTGGGCCATGGTAGTCCCGTTATACTATATATACCCTGATTCTGGTTAAAAAAACGGTTAATAAAATTCTAAATTATTTATTTGCGGTGAGCATTGACACATTTTAATAAATTACTAATGTTATTTTATAGGTATTAATGATATCTATCAAGAGTGACATCTGAATATAACATGACCTGATATATAATATATCACTATACTATAAAGCCACACGGCTGACTCACTCACTGACATTAATGTTTACCCACTTCCAGATGAGCTAGAAACTTGAAATTTGGCAAACTTATAGCTTCTAGTCTATAACCGGTGGGAAAATTCCAAAAAGTTAAACATTTTTTTTAACCCATGAAAAAAAATAATCTAACTAGCGGAGCAACTTTAAAGTCGGTCCGGACCTTTCTTTGGAGGACTCTTATGGCTAAACGGTAAAACCTATAAAGAAAACTGATTGCACCAGCAGATACGGATTTGGCGATGTCCACAAGTTTGGTTCTATTACTTTTTGTCGTATCTCTATCGGTTATACCTTAGGTAGAGTTAGATTTTTTGATTTTAAGTAAATTTTGCACATTTTCCACACATTTTTAAATTTCAATACAACGCTGGAATTACATTAGTTTACATCCATTTGTACCGCCCCCA